>VDFB02359004.1:0-28569 GCA_007258455.2 Sequoia sempervirens
TGAGAATGAATGATTGTCACTAAGAGACACATTGTGATCATGTTGTACTTCTTGATAATCCATGTAGATTTTAAAAGCCATCATGATGACACTCTACCTATGTCTAGTAGTCCTCTACTATTTGTTGCTCCGTGTCCTTGATGCTTAATATGTTCTTAGCTGACTCTTTTGCGAGTGTTGTCAAAGTATCACACTCATTGCATGTTATTTGTGGTTGTTACCACTCTCTCTTGTATGTTAGTGGTTGCGAGATTCCTACATAAACCTTGTATGACATTAATGGATTTATTACAAAGTGTATTATTCTTGATGCCTTGATCTTATATCATCCCCATATTGTATTGTATGACTGTGTATGATTACTCGATTTATCATATTTTATTATAGAGGGTGGGCCTTAGGGTTCCACATGGTTTGGTGATGTTGAACACAATTGGGGCTAGTTGGAACTACAGATATGCCTTGGAGAGCATGCCAAATTCATTATATGCTTGTGATATTTAGAGGCCTTCATTGCATAATTTATATGAAATATATAAATAAGGACTTTTGTCACTCATCGAATCAATTTGTATTGAAGTCATGAATAACATGTGTAACTCATGGTAAAATATCCACATTTGGATGGAGGTTCTATAGTGCATTATTTTAATAATTGTCATATGCTTTGATTTCATGTTGTATATTAAAATAGAATCTTATGTTGTGCTCATCCTAATAATGATGTGTATGTATAGCTTAATTTTATTTGAAATGAATTTATGATTTATATGTTATGCTTGAACATTGACATGGTTATGGTTTGGAATAATTAGTTATGTTTTAGTTTTATCTCTTTGGTAAGAGTCACCCTTCATGTATGCTATTTGTTGAATGAGAAGGATACATCTATATGCTTGTAAATAGTTATTTTTGGCTTAAAATAAATCTTTGAATTTTATGAATTTTGAGCATGTTTATTTGAAACTAGAGTAACTAGTAAAATTTTGGTTCAATTTATTTCTAAACAACACTAGGACCAAGGTTGTTATATTTGGCTCAATAACTAGCTTGTTATAAGCTCATTTTGGTCTAGCCCTACACTTGTCTTGATTTGTGTGATATCATTTCTTGTCTTGTGAGGTTGAAAAATTTATCTTAGGGTTACTCATGTTCATAGGTTTTGAAATAAACCCTTTATTATCTTAGAAAACTAATTTGGAACCTCTAGGACCATTAAGTTCAAAAACTAGATTATTCAATATCCTTGATCACCTATTTTGCTAAGGGAAAATTGAGTTGGCACAAGGGGAAACTTGGGGATTATCGATTTTAATAGAGTTGACATTAACGATGAATAAACTAATAGGGGAAACTTAGAATGATGAAATGGGTGACCTAGATTAGTGTAAGGGGCAATCCTTAAACAATAGGAACTTACCAAAAAAATATAAATGAAAGTTACTTTACTAAGCCTTTCTTTCCTGCCTATAATATCATTTTGGAGATGTACAATGTAATTTACAAGTTATTTAATCCTTTAATGTGTAATGTGTGCCTTTATGTGCAA
Organism: Sequoia sempervirens; assembly: GCA_007258455.2. Taxonomy (NCBI): domain Eukaryota; kingdom Viridiplantae; phylum Streptophyta; class Pinopsida; order Cupressales; family Cupressaceae; genus Sequoia; species Sequoia sempervirens. The sequence goes on from VDFB02359004.1 coordinate 1,550, forward strand.
ATTACTAGTTAATGATTTGGTGGGTTGAAATATTGCATCTCTTGATTGACCTACCTCTTGAGTAGGTAATCCTCGTATTTGAACGTAATTACCATGTCCTCTTCAATGTTGTTTGTGTTGTCTTGGATTGTTTAATAAATATATATATATATATATCTTGTATTAATCCTTGTGTTTGTGAGAGAATGAAATATTGGATCTCTTGATTGACCTACCTCCTGAGTAGGTAATCCTTGTGTTTGAAAGTAATTACCATGTCCTCTTCAATTTTGTTTGTGTTATCTTGTATTATTTAATAATTCTCTCTCTTGTATTAATCTTTGTGTTTGTGAGATAATGAGATCATGGACTAGTGTTTGATCTCTATTGTTAGAGGAAATACTATCCTCTCACATGAATATCATGGTGATTTTACCACATTCAATGCTTAAGAATTCCATTGGTGTTACTATGAGTGGTGCATTATTGTTGTGTAATTTAAGTGTTGTGCTTTATCATGAAATATCAAGTGTGTAGGTCTTTAATGTGGAGTATTGATGTTGCATTTACATCACAAATAAATATTCATCATTCTTTTTTATTTGTTGGTGTCTTGAGTGAAAGCTTGGGGCATTACATTAGGTATCAAATCCCATGTTTTACCATTCGGAACTCTAGTTTGCGTGTTTACTTCTTCTTTACATGTATTCATATTTATGTATATTTGGATTAACATGTTTTTTCTAACCAACACAACTTGTTTATGAAGGAACATACCTCTGAGAAACTATCACATTCATTAGGGAGACCCTAAATAATACCCTAGAGATCCAAGTGTTGATTTAATAGTAGTGAGGCATGATCAACTTGAAGAAGGTGTTAGTATATAATAAATAGTGGGATTGGTATGGGGGTTGCTTATGAGGTTTCCTCCTAGGAAAGATGAAGCAAGGGTAGTTAGTTCTCAACCATCTTAGAGGAAGGTTGAGAGCTAGTTTTGAGAGAGGAAGTGCTCAAGGATTCCACATTAGTATAGGATGGAGGAATAAATTAGGAAAAAGAGGCCTTATTTGGAGACAAGGTAGGTGGGTGGTGATATTTGTGCATTAGTAAACCATATGAGGGATCTCATTCATCTTTATTTACTAAATTTTGAGGGTTCCATTGAGGGAACTAAGGAATAGGATTGGTTATTGGCTCTTGTTTGGTGCTTTATCATGTAGGCTTATGAGAGAACAATGGACCATTTTTCTCTTATGCACCTTGGGGGTTATGCTTCTACTTTTTGGGACAAAAAAAGTTGAAGTGAAACCTAGACATCTCTATTATCACATGGGATAATTTTTGGGAGAGGTTTTATGCTTGTTATATTTTATTAGTGTCATATTGTTGAGTTTCATAAGCTCTAGTAGCTTGGGATGATGGTGTTTCAATTTGAGAACTATTTATTCAACTTGAAGTGGTATGAAATTTTCACTAAGGATGATAAATTTCTCATGAATAGGTTTGCGAGAGATTTGAACTCTTACATTGTGGGTTTTATGCATATGAGGACACATAAAACCTAGAGATTACTATGGAAAATAAAAAAATTGGTAGAAGAGAATGTGGATAAGGGACATGTATAATAGTTTGGTACTTAGGTAGGCGTTCCTTATCAATTAGGATCCAGGTAGTATCAAGGATATTAGATCCAATCTAATGGGAGATCTATGAATTATTGTAGACCCTCTAGAGCTCCTCATTAGTAGAATATTAAGAAGCAAAATCCTCAATAATAATTGTAAGCTATTCATGCTAGTGACGGTTCTCACATTGGGAAGTGGAGGTAGCACTACAGATAATTTTATTCTCAAACTTGAGCTTCTAGTACTGAGTAGATTGTAATACACTCAACCTCAAATAGTTAGATTATGTTATACTTATGTACCTTTTGAGGGATTATCCATAGGAGTAGTTGCTACTGATGGTTAGTGTGTGAGGGGTTATGAGTAGATGGTTGGAGATTTTGATAGGTCTTACCAAGTATTTTTAGTACTAGGTAATTTTTAGGTTGATCCATTCTAGGAATTAGTATTTTTGGAGACCAACTACAGGTAGGAAACTGATGGTGGATAGGAGGGTTTATGTTTTGTTTACAGTTCGAGATTAAAAAAACCTATGTTTCCCACCATACTTGGTTGAAAAATCTTAGGTTTAATTGTAGAGTAGCAGAAGTGCAGGATGAAATTGAAACAATGGGTGTATTTAGCCATGGGTACTAAGGTGGTGGTGGGAATCCATGCATGGTTGTGTGTGGATCATGGAACCTTCACCACTATCATTGATTTAAATTATCCACACTACACCATTCCTTATCTTATGATATTTTATTTATGATTGGATTTGTTCCTCATTACATTTTGAAACATTGAGGTTTGTCACTAAAGAAATGAGTTTTTTAGATGATTTTGGTGATCATCTTGTGATAGCTAGAGTGTAGAGGCCCATATCTCTTCATATAATCTTAACTATACATTTCAAAGTGGTGAATGTAGAAGGGGAACTAGATGTTTGTTATCACAACTAACGATCTTTTTGAGGACAAGTTCCATGAGGTTTCCTTGATGATCACACATTATTAAGGAGTTTATTCATTCATTTCCTAGTGCCATTAGTGGTATGCCACCCAAGCGGGATGTAGAAAATTTCACATTGACCTTATCCCTAGAGTTGAACCGATTTGACATGGGCTATACATAACAAATACTTAGTATCTTAGTGAGGGTTATTTTTATTATAAGAGTTGCTAAAGAAGGGACACACTTGTCCTAGCATATCTCCTTGGGGTGCACTTGTCATATTTGTGAAGGATGAATCTCTTAATTTGTGTATTGATTATTGGTAGTGAAACAAGGTGATAGTGAAGAACCACTATCCCTTGCTAAGGATTGGTGATTTTTTTGATTAGATGAAGGGATCTGAGCTGCTATCTAAAATCAATCTTAATTCTGGGTATAATTAGCTTCACATTAAAGTGGTAGATATTCTTTGAGAAAATTATTAAACTCATTATGGACACTACAAGTTCAACAGAGTTTTATTTTAGTTGATAAATGCTCCATTAGTGTTCATGATCTTGATGAATAGGGTGTTTCACACCTATTTCAACCAATTTTTGTGTGTTCTTGATAATATTCTTATCTATTTGAGGATGGTGGAGGAGCATGAGGTCCACTTGTGTTAGGTTTTACAGTGTTTGCAAGACAATAAACTTTATGGAAACTTGAAAAAGTGAAATTCTTTCAATTTGAAGTGATTTATTATGGTCATGTTATATTTGGAAAGAGTATCTCGGTAGATGCCTTGAATATTCAAGCTAGTTTGGATTGTCTTGTACCCATGAGCATTTTTGAGGTTAGTAGTCTCATGGGAATAGTAGGTTACTATTACTAATCTGTGATGTATTTCTAGAGAGTGGTGTGTACCATTACTTCTCTTTAGTAACATGAAAGAATTTTGTGTGGCAGGTCAAATTAATGTGAGAGACTTATAGGTTCTCTAGGAGCAGTTGAACAATGCACTAATATTTGAAGTGCTCAATTTTTATGGTTTGTATAGATTCTTCATTCGATGGGTTAGGTGTTGTCCTTATATAGGAGGATCAAGTGGTTGCTTATGAGTTATGAAATATCAATGATCATGAGATAAATTACCCCACCAATTATCTAATGTTTCTAGCTATAGTCTATGTTCTTGTGCAATGGAACTCTTTATTTTAGGCCATTGGTTTGAGTTACATAGTGAACATCATAACCTTTAGTATGTATTCGCATAGCTAGACTTGAATGCACATTTGTGTTGAAGGATGAAATTTTTGTGAGTATTACTTTTATGTTCATTATATCAAAGTGAAGGAGAATATTGTCACAAGTGCCTTTGGAAAGAGGTGACACAAGGTCTAAATTTTTTCATGAGCATAAATTTGTGGAGTCATATTCTTAATCTAAGCTCCTAGAGGATCTAGGTATTAGGATGTTATATCCAATATAGAGTCTTAGAGGGCCCTTGTAAACAAGTTTTATAGCTTTTAATTGGATGGGCTATTACAAAATATTAGTCACATTTATATCCTGGGTTCAATTGGAATTTGCATTACTATATCATTTGAGGTGCATTGTTCTCCTTACATAATACACTTTGGTGTGAGGAAGATGCATGCTGACCTTGGTAGTTATATCAATGGGTAGGGATATAACACAATATCACCAAGTTTGTTGCTATATGCCTTGAGTTATATAGGATAAATAAGAATAATCATCCAATGGATCTTTTGCAACTACACAATATTCACGAGTGAAAATGTGACATGATTTTTATGGGTTTATCTCTACTTTCTTGCTATCATGATACTATCATGGTGATAGTGGAAAATTTGACCAAGGTTTCCTAGTTTTCACCCATGAGGACCTTATAATGCAAATTTAGTGGCAATTATCTTCATGAAAGATATTATTTTCTTGCAAAAAATAACTTGTGATATCATCACAGATCATAACCCCATGTTTATATTTATGTTTTGAAAATTATTATATCACATTAGGTACTCAATTTAACTTTAGTTAAATCTATCACCTAGAGATATATGGTTAGATTGGGAGGGTAAATAAGGTGCTAGAGGATATGCTCCACATGTATGCTATAGATCATCTATCCAAGTGGGAGGATTATTTGTAGCTTGTTGAGTTTGCATATAATAGTGGGTATCATAGTTCTCTTGGCATGACTCCATATTAGGATTTGTATGGCCATACTTTTTGGAATTTATGGAGTTGGGATATGATTAAGGATTGAGTCACCACTAGACCTAAGATTTTTTTGGATATAAAGTATTAGGTTGTTTACACTAGAGAACAATTGTTACCTACCCAGTACTGACATAAGAAGTATATTGATGCCAAGATATTGGGTTAATTTTTTATTTGGAGATCAAATCATTTTGAGAGTGCATCCACATAAGGGATTGATCAATCATGGAAAATATTTTTAATCTCACACCATGATTTGTTAGGCCTTATGGAATACTAGAGAGCATTCATCTTATTGCATACTAGCTTTCCTTGTACCCATCATGTATTTCATGTTTATTGCATAATTATATAATATTCAAGTAGATCCTATAGAGTAATTACCCACCCCCAATTTGTAACTGTTTCTACAATAAAAATATTTAGAGTTTTTACAGGTCTTGTAAACTTTTATGACAAGTTCATTCTCAATTATTAAGGTGCTACTTCCTAAATTTAATTAGTTAACAAAGAATGATACATATTTTTAGTGGACATAACAACATGAACATGCTTTGGCTACATTAGAGAATAAACTATGTGTTACACCCATTTAGGAATTAATAAATATCTCACAATCTATTAAGCTTGAGAAAGATAATTATCAATTTACACTTGACATAATTTTGAAGTAGAATGGTTCTCTAGTAGAATATAATTCTAAAAAAAATTCTACAACCAAAAAATATTACTTTATTTATGATGAATAATTATATGCCTTGGTATAATCAATAAAAAATGGAGATTCTATCTACTTGGCTAGGAAACTATTGTACATAGAGATTATTTAAATATTCAACTCATTTAGTCTCAAAAGAATAAAAAAAAACAAGGAACATTAATCATACATCTTATCTACAATAGTTCCATTCGGTCATCAAGTAAAAAAAGGCAACTACCAACATTAACACTAATTGTTTGAGTCATCCCCCTATAGTTCACACATTGACCATTGTCACCACTTGACATCTTGTTTTTCATACTTGAACTTCTTGGTGTGTAGATAATACTAATTTTGAGTAAGTTTACACTAGTTTTCAACATCCAACTTCTTCCAACTTAACACCCTTTGAATATTTTCATGTCAAGGAAGGATTGTTGTATAAGTTTGAAAAGTTTGTGTTACTCATGATCATTGCACTATTCTTATCAAAGAAGCTCATTCTATTATATATGGTGGTTATTTTGACAAGTAAAGTACTCTTCATCACCTAAATTAGTTCTTCTTCTAGCCTCACACACAAAGTGATAATCTTCACTTCTTGAGGTGTTATTTATTTTATTTCCATTAAAAAACCGCCAACAAGAAAATAAACTCAATTATTCCTTTGCCTATATCTTCTCATCCTTGTGAAATAGTTTTTATGGTTATTGTGAGTATTTTTGATATGATACTATGATGAAATGATTATAGCTTTGACTTTTCCAACCATCTCATCAAGATGGCTAAATTTATTCTTTGTTGTATGACTAGTTTTGCTAGACTAGCCCATATCTTCTTAGAAATCATATGAACTTATTTTATTCTTACTAGTAGCATTTTTTTAATCATTCAACTAACATTTTTTGGGCCAAATTTAACATTATTTTTGAAATATATTGTGGGTATCTCTAAACTATTCAATCACCTTTTGAATCCATATTCAAATGGATAATATACCAAAGTGGTCAATCAAACACTTGTATAAATTATTCACATTGTATTTAGGGTAAAAATTTAGGGCAAATGCATAAAAAAATTATAATGAAACCCTAACAAGCACAATAAAGCACAAACTATCATGAAATGAAAACAAGAAAGCAAAGCAAACAGATCTCCAAGCTAGATTTGATTTATCTCCATTACTCTTCTCAACCTCGCATGAGAATGAAAGATTTCAAAGGATTGTTGATGGAGGAATGTTGGTTGCTCACTGTTGCAACATCATAGCATTAAGATGAAGATGATAGATGAAGATAAATAGATAGATGAGAAGATTGGAAGAATTTTGGCAAAGTGAGGATACTAGAAGAAGATCCATCCAAGTGGCTTGTGAGAAGCCATATTCATAGAGTTTTGATGTGGAGGGAAGAAGATTTGGTTTTGGAGATAAGATTTGATAAGGATTTAATTTTTGCTTTATTTGACAAAAGAGGAAATAAAACAAGATAAGATAAGATTTAGAAAGATAGAAAGATTTGATTTTCCGTTTTAAAGGAAATAAATCCTAAAAAAGATGAGAGGGATAATTGATGAATTATCTAATTAAATCAATTAATTAGATACACATGAGTTCTAATTTTGGAAAGAAAGCAAGAAGATATTTTTAGGATTTTATTAATTAAATAAATATTTGATTTATTTAATTAATGTTGGATTTATGATTTAATTAATTAAATAATATAAATTATTTAATTAACAGTAGAAGAAAGAAGGGATTATGAATAGAAAGGGAATAAATAAAAATAGTCAAATAAATAAGATTTATTTAAGTAATTAGATGATGACATGGGTACCTATGGAAAAACATGCTACAAGATGTCTAAATGATGTAATGTTGTGACAAAGTGTTGTGGGTAAAAGCACAAAGTTGTGTCACACTTTTAGCCAATATCGTCAATAACCGAATTTAAGTATTTCTAACTTCAAAAATCAATTTTGGTCAAACATATGATCTAGTAAGATTCATTCTAGCTAAGTTCGATGCTTCCACAACTTTTTCAACTAAAATTGTTGGCTAAAAATGTATGGAGCACCACTTTGAGTCCAATTTACCAAATAAAATAAATTATTTGAAAAACTTGAAGTTTAAATAACTCCTACTAATGTAAACAACATTTTTAAAAAATATAAAAATACCCTTTTGTAGATCCATAAGTGTAGTTTTCAAAAATATATTTATTTTAATAGTTTAATTATTTTTTATATTTTATATTTTATTTTTACTAAAAGTAGGTTTTCAGCACAAAATATTAGGTTGATTAATGTGCCAAGGAAAAAATACTAAAACTTATTAAAAAAAATTGAAAAAAAAAATATGATGCACTAGATAAAAGAATCTATTTTAAGATGGTATAATTTTATTTTCATTTTAGATAAATATTTAATATGAAAGTTGACGTCCGATGAAAACAGTTGTTTTTTTATTCACGCACATTTTAATATTTATTGAAAAATATATATTTATCAAAATGGGAAAAAAATATATCCATGCACTAAAATTTCAAGTTATAAATACACACAAAAAATTTGAAAGAAAAATAGTAAAATTTACTATAAAAAGTTTGACGTCCCATGCAACTTCATTTTTCAGCATTTTATCAGCAACTAAATTATAGTTTTAATTTATTAAAAACTAGTTTAGAATAATTTTTTATATTTTCTTAAAAAATACAAACATAAAATATACTAAAAAATAGATATTTCACTAGTTTACATCATTTCAAAATTCAAAACATATATGCCACTTTTTAGTGATTCAAGTTTAAAAATAGGATCAGCGTTGGCCGTTTCCTTTATAAAGTGTGACACATGCTTTGTGCTTTTACCCTTGTAAGAGGACATTTTTGGGTGTCTACATTTTTCCCCTCTTTGAGATGATATTCAAGATGATGAGATTTGTGTTGAGTAACATCATTTCAAAGAAGCTAAGGTATGGGTAAAATAAAATGGATGATGAAGGAAAGATAGGATAATGATGATGGGATGATGATGTAAGGATATGATGATGATGGGATGATGATGTAAGGATATGATGATGATGGGATGATGATGCCCCCTCGAGAGGATAGGCGGGTTGAAAAACCACGGGTATGCTCTTGAAATGAATGAAATGATAAAGAAGGGATAAAATGAATGATACAAGATAGGAAGTGAATGAAAGAGAGAATGACACACTATGCTGCAATAAAATGAGCAATCATATGTTTGATGTAGCACTAGACATTATGCACCAAGGTATAAAGACCAAGGTGACAATGTGTCTCGTGCCCCAGCGTAATACAACCTTGTCTAGGTACAAGATATGAATATTAGTCGGGAGTGATGCAGATTTGATACAAATGCAATATAAAAAAGATAACACACACAAGCAAGCAAGCAAGCATGCACAAATGATACAAAAACAAACAAGGTATTGCCCCTGTCACGCTATAAACCATTGATTAATTGATTGATTGATGATGATGATAGTGTTTTCATTGCAGGGAATGATATATCCCTAGATAAACACAAGGATGATTGATTGATTGATTAATTGATTTTGTTTACAACAAGGCTAGGATCAAGACCAAAGGATGTGATTGGATAATTTGGCAAGATTGATTAGCTTGGTTGGTATGGATTATGGATTGACTTGAATTTGGATTATTGCTTGGAATGATTGAAGATGATTGATGAATTGAATTGAGGAATTGATTTGCTTGGAATGATTTAAGTTGGAGCGATTTGATTAGAGGATTGATTGATTGATAATTTGAAAATTGATTTGAGGGAGTTGAATTAATGCATTGAATTGATTGGAAGAAGTGATTTGGTTTGATTTTATTGCTTGGATTTTTGTTGGCTATTTGATTTTTTTGTCTTTTTTCAGGACCTTTTTCTATTTTTTTTGTATTTTTGAAATGCTTTGATTTTTTTTTGTATTTTTTGGAATATGTGATTTTTTTAGATTTCTGAAATGTTTTGATTTTTTTTTTTGATTTTTGATATTTTAGATTTTTAATTTTGATGACCTTTGTGGGAGATACCGATGACAAGGAGAAACCAAGTCTAGGTGCAAGAATGGGGATGGGATGGAAGATACAAGGATAGGTGGATGGAGAAAAAGGATAGACCATGGAAAGCTCATGATAAGTGGATAGATAAAAGGGATAAGCGACAACAGATGGAAGCCTCATGATAAATGGACGGGTAAAAAGATATGCAATAGTGGATAGGACAAAAGGGCTCGTGATATATGGATGGACAAAAGGAATATGTGCTAGTGTATGGAATGGATGTATGCATCATAGGAGAGCAAGGATGTGATCTCCAAAGACTATGTCGCATAGGAATTACATGCCCCATTCTAGGTACAATTCTTAGGATTTTTCATGGCAAAGCTTATGACAATAGGATAATAATAGGCTTGTTTGGAAGGATGAGGTATATCAAAAGATATCCAAAGCATGTTTCAACATTTTGCCCCTATATCTTCATCAAGATCAAAAGGAGGATGGGAGGATGAATGGAATCAATATGATAAGTATATGGGTATGATGGCCAAGGATGATAAGATAAGAGATGGTAAGATATGATATGATAGGATAAAAAATGACATGATAGGATGATACAATGTGCCCTCAAGTGTAAGTGACATAGAAGATCAACCTACACATGATGCTTGTTTGCTAGGTTTTCATCATGGTACTTATCCAAGGCACCACCAAGGGTGGTTTTAACCATTGGATGAAAATATTTCTCTTTATATATTTTTTTTAATTTTTCTTTTTTTGATTTTTTTGAATAGGAGAAGGATAGGAGGGACTCAAGTGTATAGCTCCATGAAAGGTGATAGTCCTGCCAGAAGGATGATGTCATTGCATGGACCATGTCAAGTGTGCTCATAGATGTTGGTAAGAGATGACATAAAAGAGGTAGATGAAGTAGGTAGATAATGGATTATGATGTGGATTATGGAGGGAAACAGTGGATTGTGATGCAGATTATGTAGGACTTATGAAAAAGATGAATGGGAGGCTTAGCCAAAAGCATGGACCATAGGAAGGTGATGGGGAAGATATGTAGGATAGTGGATGAAGGATGAGGAGATGGAGGTATGTGGAATTGTTGTGAAATGGAAGGAAACCATGACCAATGGTTGCACACATTGTGATAACGTTGAATATTTTGATGTGGAGGTGGTGTAGGAAGCAATGTCAATGTTTTCTTAGAAGATGGATGACAAAGTGCTTTAGGTACCCACATAGACTTAATAGTTTTATGAGTTTTATTTTGCTTGTGGGATTTAGGAATTTGAGATTTTTGAATGGAGTGAGATTTTTGGGATTTTTTATGGAAGAGGATTGTTGGGATTTTTGAGATGTAGATGCCTCATTTGACTTGCTTTTCTTTTTCTTAGGGACCCAAACCATTTTAGTTTTTTCCTTTGCTTTTGGAGGTATGGGCTTATATAGCTTTTTAGATGGATTTTTATTTGATTCTTCGCTTTTGTGTCCTAAGGCATGAGGACCCTTAGGATTTTTTGCTTTATGGGTAGAGGCATTAGAATTTTTGCTTTTGAATCCCATGGGTATGGTGAAATGAGTGGAAGCTTCATGTTTAGACAATGTGTGCATTGATTGGTCATGATTAGGATTTTTAGAAGATTTATGGATTGATGGATAAGGGGATTGTATAATGGAGATATTAGGTGTTGGGAGTAATGGAGATAGATAAAATGGAGGGATATTAGGAGTTGAAAGCAATGGTGGAAAATTTGATGGTGGAAGGTGTACGATCACATGCTTTTGACATTTGTAAGATAATGGAGGTGGAATGGAAACATATGTTTTAGGCGTATGATAGGTTTTATGGTGGAAAGAGGACTTAGGATGGATGGAGGAAGTACCAACATCTTTAGCTTGTTTGCCTTGGGGTGAGTATCCAAGGCCATATGAGCATGGAGGGACTTTAACATGGATTGGATCCAAAATACCTTGTTCATGAAGGCCTAATCCTTTACCTTTGTAGTTCATGTTTTGGAGTACACGATGGATAATGGGACTAGGTGTAGTTTGGATACTAGACTTGAGTTCATTATTTAACAAAGAAGGTGAAGTGTAGGATAATGGTTGTTGCTTTCCTATTGTATAGGCATGAATTTTCACCCCTTACACAAATTCCCCTTTTACACTTCCTCACCTTAGAAAACAAAACCCGAAGGAAAAATTCCACATCAACCCACTACCTTCATTCCACTTGGCATCTGTCTTTTACATTGGTAAAAGAATAACTGTCGGGGATGCCCACACAACACGTAGATGTTTGCATGACACACTTACATCCCTAATAGATTCCTACGTCTGAAGTTGGTAGAGGTATTACACTTCCCATTGGGGTCGAGTTGTAACGTCCCTCTTTGACCAACCGACCCGAATATGGTCTATTCTCTCCCTTATCCTTAAAATTCTTCCATTCTCATTCCATTTCATCTTCTAAGAATTCAACTGATCCTTTAGCAATCTTCTTCACAAGTTCTAGCAATTTCACTCTCATTCTTAGCCTTCAAGCAACACTTTGGCACTCCATAGTAGCAACAACAACACTCCATCAACTCCATAGAGAAAATATGGAACAAACCATTGTAGTAGGGGCTTGAGTCCTCTTTTTCTCCTCCATTAGCTAGTGAGCTCTTGGTGGAGGTGGTAAGAATTTTCACTCCTCTCCTCTACGATTTGGTTGAGTAGCACATTACTATTTTGTAGTGTTTATTGTGTTATTTAATTTCTTTTCTCCTTTATCACACCTTTCTCTATCCTTGCTATCTTGGTTGTCCATGGAGATGGAAACACCAAAGCGGGGGTCTAATTGAGGCAGGCCCCTATACAACCCCCCAAAAATTTTCCTCTTTCTTGTGTGTAGGTGGATGTGCATTTGGAGCTAACTGGCAAACAAGCTCTTTTGTGAGATCATCTTTGTCACCCTAGCTTTAATATATTTACTTTATCATATTCGTTTGTACTTCTCTTACCTTATAGTTATGTTTTGTTCCCCTAAAAATCATTAGCTAGGTCGTCAACTTGTTTTTGATAGTTCTTACTGTGTTTTTTGATCCTCTTGTCGTACGGATGCCAACGCACTTGAGAGACGACAGCGACAGAACCACATTTTCATCCTCGGGCAGAGAGCTACCTGAGGCACAGTATTGAACTTGAAAATCAGCTCGCCTAGCCCCATTCTAAGTTTTAGGTATGTAGAGTGATTGAAGGACCCTATAGTCCTCATCATTCTCATTCCTCATTTCAAGACATTCCTTTAGAGTGAGGTAAGTTAGGGAAACCTTCTGCTCTTGGCTCTCTGTGACCTAGGGCCTTGAACGTGGTTGGTCCCCCTCTCTTACATTTTTGGTGAACCCGATGTGAACCAATGTCTACTCATTCATTGGTGTTGAGGCTTTTCCCTTATACATTGTGATCATTGTGCCCCTGAGTGTTGTGAAGGTTTATGAGCATCACAACCCAGTCCACAACCTCTAGGTATATTGTTAGGAGAAGTGTATGACACCTTTCGATGGAGAGGAGGAAGGTCACTATTGGTTTCTCTACAGGATTTTTTGTTGGATCCATTGTTGGTCTCACCACACAGGAGCAGTTGTCAAGGGGTGAGGTAGGATTCTCTAACGAGACTAACCATTTCCCCACTCCTCCTGCATCTCCCACACCATCGTAGGTAGACGAGAATGAGGCTATTCACATTCCTTTAGAATATGTCTCCGCCCTCAGCGAAGGGTTAGGTGACTTGGAAAACCACTTGGAAAGAGACTCAAAGTTGGCTAGGGCTGCTTGGGTTATTAGCGAGCTAAAGTATATGGTGGGAAAAGACGAAACATGCATAGAACTCTTGGCTAGTCTCTCTAGTCTGGATGATGCATGTGCTGACCCAAACAATTCTAACATTATATGAGGGGCCACTTTTGAAGACCATGAGAGATAGTTAGGAATGTCGATGCCTCCTATATCTGTGTACATGGTAGATGTTGCACCCTCGATCATCATTCCCTCTTCCTTCAAGAGACCCAAAACTATCAAAGTGAACAAGATCCCCTTGGGTTTTAGCTTCACCCCTCCTGTCACCTCTAGTGGTGGAGGCTTTGGCGGGATGAGCAGTGGGGGCTTTGGTAGTGTCAGTGGCTTTGGTGGTGGGGGTGGTGCTGGTGGAAGTGGTTTCGATGGAGGTCATGGTGGTGGCTTTGGAAGCGGAGGTAGCTCCGATGGAGTCCCTACTAGTGGTAGTGGCTCCAATAGTGGTTCCGGCGGAGGTCACACCGGTGGGTCTAGTGGTGGCTCCGACGGTGGTTCTGGAGGAGGTTCCTCTGGCCCTATATCTTCTAATGACCCTATTTTGAACACTCTTCTCCAGAATATGGGTAAGATGTAGAGCCAGTTGGCGAGTCTCTCCCAAGCCTCTACCCATCCTATCTTCCAACCCTTCTTCTGGCATATCCCATTGTTGGTCGCAATTTTGAACACTCCCTTCCCTCAAGGAATGGAGATTCCTAAATTCAAAAAATATGGCAACAAAGGGGACCCACAAACACATGTGTCCACCTATAATTCCATGTGCACATATTTCTTCCATCACGATGCATTGATGGTAAAAATATTCCCTCGATATCTCAAGGATACAACACTCAAATGGTACTATCCCTTGCTCGATAATTCCATTTTCTCATTTAACCAACTTGTAAACCAATTCTTTTGACAATTCCAAGCTAACATCAGACCGAAGATGACCTTTTCAGATCTCGTCTGGTGCAAACAAGGAGATAATGAAAAGATTACTGACTTCATCATGCGGTATCAAGCACTCTTCTCACAAATCTCGTATCCGCTGCCCGATTCTAACGTGTAGAAGGTATTCATAGGGAACTTGCAAAGGCCTTGGAAAGAGAAGTTTTCCCTTATGAAATACCCTTCTTTCGCACATTTGTGTGTGGCCATACGAGAGTACCAAAAGATGGTAGTTTAGTTCAAGGGACCTCCTCACGCTCTCATTCTAAAGGAAAGTCTATTGTATCAATCTCTGGGAAAGGTAAAGCTATTGCAAATGTAGTAGCCATTGCATATGATAATGGCCTCAAGTGCAACTAAAAGTTCACAAAGTTAGTATAATATTATTCATCCATCTTGCAAAAGTTATTGAAGGATAAGATCATAACCCTGTAGAACCCTAAACCTCTTAAGGAACTGTTACCTTATTTTTAGCTTTCAGCTGAAATCAGGTAACTTAGTGTTTGATTCTCTTCTTGTTGTTTAAACATTTAAAGATAAACCATAAAATTGCTAGTTTCAATATGCATGAAGGAATGATTGTAAAACAAAGTAGATTACATTTTGTCATTTCAATGTTGCATTACAACAAATGAGAAAGAGAATCATAGATATACAAATGTAGTCTTTTATTGATAATCTTGAAATATACATGTCCCTCACAAGCCAAGGGACTAACTCTCTTATTCAATGAACATATGTAGCAATTCATACATGAATAAGTAGAAGAAAGAAAAATGTGCATATAAGAATTAAACCAGTCATTGCTTGAGAATGACTGGTTGCAGGTTTCCCAACTGCTCTCTGCTGCTACCCCGAGCTGCTTGTGTCCTCCCCCGCTTCGTAGTGCTCCTCACCTTGCATCTGAAAAAAGCATGATGTTAGAGCGAAGCTCTAAGCAATGAAAGATTCAATCCTTACATACACACCTACCTATGCATGTATAAACTGATCCATATGTGCATTAAATAAGCATGCAAACCTTGGATATCCCAGAAAACAATGAAGTCATCAAACACATCCAACATATGCATTTATTTTCTAACTGTTTGCTTCATGTGCAGATTTAGGACAAGTCTGGTTACTATTTCATTATTAGATTAAATGATAGCATGTGGGTTAAATGTGGATCCAAAAAGGGTAGAGCTCAACATGCTTTGAAAGAAAAGGAAATTGAGCAACTTGATCAAAGATTTATCTATTATCAATGCATTAAATCAATATGGAATCACACCAGTTGATCAAATTTTATTATCAAATTTAAAAGATGCAACATATTGTGCTGATGTCCTTCAATATTCTTAAGAAGATCCATGATCTATTTACAAGGAAGTGACTTCATAGATGCATCAAGTTCAATTATGCATCTTTCAAACAATGAGGAAGCATTTCAAGTTGTTGTCAAGCCCCTCTCACCATAACCCTATTGGGCAATCACACATCACATAGGAAGGTGAGCTATTAGGTCACCCACATATGTGACAGGTGGCTATCCAATAAAGTTAGAATGAGGAGACTATGTGTATTTATCACACATAACAAAAGAAAGAGAAATGGTTGAATCAACCTCAAAATCAAGTACAAGGACAACACCTTTGCAGGAGCTTACAAGGTTGACAAGCATGGAGAGGTATTCAAAATAGAGCATAACTGTCTTCATGGCAAAGAAACATGGCCATATAATTTGCTGCCCTCATGAGTTAGATGAATGAAATTTATATGCCATCCTTTAGATTGAGCACATGATAAGCTTGAAAGAATTCCAAGCATGTCAACAGGACAACAACTAAAAAAAAAACCTAAAGTTGCACAAGGCTGAATTCAAGGCCTTTATCAATCAAACATTAGAAAAACAAGTTGCCGTATGACATTCAATGCATGATGTTTTAAGGAAAGACATAAAAGGAAAATACATTCAAGAAACATCAACTCTAGTTGACATAGATAATATGCCTATTATAAACATGTCATTATAAGAGGTTTATGACAGCAATGGAACCCTCATATGATGTGATCAAGATACAATTGCTATGCTCACAACCTTTCATGCAGGGGTTTTGGTCATCATGACTGATCCAACATAGATCATGATTGCATACAAGAAATGGCAAGTTACCAAATGACAATTATGCAGTCATGATTCAAGAGAGGTCTCATTTTGGAAGCCAAGGCCATAGCACAAGTGTATAGGAACAAAAAATATGAGGTTATGCTACAAGATAGCCATGCAGGTTCATGTAGGACAACAAGCATTACAATGGTACAAGTGCATATGAACAATAATTGAAAATGCATGTTGATCTCACTAAACAGGACAACAACAATGAACATATGATATGGAGGCAACATTCAATGAAGTTATATGACAGTGAAGTGACACAAGATATGCAAGAGGATTGTAAATGGTGTGAAGCATCCATCAATCCATGAATTATAACTATGGGCATGTCACTAAGTGTACATTCCTCTAGATAGTGGAGTGCCTTGGGAATGAAAGATCTTGCCAGTATCATAAGGTCTTCATCATGAAATGAATATGCAAGGCCAAAGCCATCATAACAGTATGTTGTTCCGAGGAGCAATGCATGAGAAAGGAGAGCAGTCTTGCAGCTGGGATATTGTGTTCCTATTGATCATTTTGCAAAACTCTTGTTTTGGATTGATGATAATTTTTATAAGCAACTATAGATCTACAAGTATATTTTCTTCTTTGAGCAAAGAAAAGCATGGGAACAACCATGACAAGATAGTTCAGCTGGGTGAATCTTTTATGAACAACACTAGATCAACAGGGACCGAGGAAATTTTTGAGTTTAAGGGAGTGAGTAAGTGGTTTCACATGTGGAAAGCACTAAGAACTTGCATACCAGCATTGTCAGCAACGTTAAGGATGAAATTTGGGGTATTACATAACTGTTGTAATCACTTTCTGCACTCATACAGTTGATCTAATCCATTTCCTTGAGGGGATAGCATGGGATATCATAGCCAAAAAATGTAAAGGTGTGGAGACACTGGTTCATGACGCTGAAGCTTACACCTATGATGAAGAAGTCATTAAGAAAGAAAGATGCCAACAGGGACAAGCATTTCCAATCAATGAGGTGTAAGGGAGTGTCCTTATTATGGATACAAAAAAGAAGCAAGCATTTTATGTTTTTCTCTTGAGAAGGAAGCAAAGATGGATTGTTATTGTGCTTTTCATGGTTCCTATATGCCATTGAATCAGTATATCCCTGTAGAATCCAAGTTTTTAATAGAATGTGAGTTTTGAGTGAAATGTAGGTTATTCACAGTGACCAAACCCATTTTGGGGTTTTATTCTCAAAAAACATTCTACAAAAGCGAAATGCATTACAAAAAATCCAGTTAAATGCCCACTAAAAGACACATTTTGTTGAAAATTGGGGCTTTCACTTTACCCATAATGTGCAATGAGATTTCCTTATTTCTTTTTGCACAAAATCTGAAAGTTGTTTTCAAATTGAAAGCATACCCATCTGGGTGCATTACAAAATCTGTGAAAAGAAAATGATAGTGTGGAAAATTTCTGTAGGAATTTAAAAAATGAAAGGCCACTAATGTGTCATGATAGGCCATGGTAAGAAACTGGCCTTTTCCTGCAAATGTGGAAAACCCACTTGGGGTTTCAACAGATAGTGCAACATTGTTTATATTCTATAGAAAAGTGAAAGAATTTGCAAAAATAATCATTATTTTGCAACAAATCTAAGATCTATAAGGAAATCATGTAACCCACTTGGGGTTTTTATAATTTTTTTGCAAATTTATCAAATATACATGCTACAGGAAACCCAAGCAAGGGTGTTTCTCAAAATGCAAAAATAAAGCAAAAAATCACGAATGCAAGAAGACCCAGTTTGCATAATGGAGGCCGAGCCACAATTGGTTCTTTCTTTTTCTATATTTCAGAAACCCATTTGGGTTATCAATATTTGTCAAGATTCGCTGATGCAAAGAAGGAAATCAAAAGAATATAGGAGGGTTTTGAGAAATAAGCATAATGACACTTTGTTCTTGTTCATAGCCATGACCAGTGAGCTACTATGATCATAAAGCAACAGAAAATGCACCAAATCTACAATGATGAAGCATTTCTACATGATATTACAAAGGTAGAAAACAAAATGAGAGACATTTTAAGCTTCCATTCGAGCTCTTCTTGCTCACACAAGGAGAAAAATAGTGTATGAGGGTCAGCTGGGAGCTTACCCAAGCTCGAGCACCTGAATGTACAGAGCTTTTCCACTAAAAACTGCCTCAAAAGCTTCATTAACTTCTCATGGTGGCTGCTAGCAAGTAAAAAAACAAAAAGGAGAATGAAGAATGTTCATCAAAATGCTTCATAGCAGTGGCCTGTGAGTTAAAAAATGGCCTCCAAGTCCAAAAAATGCAAGTTTATGCCAAGAAGATACATTTACTTGAGTTTCTATGGCGTTTTTATGCAAAAAATGTCAAAAATCAACTGAAAACCAGTGTCAACGCCATTGTCCCATGTTTTCTAGACCCTCATGGCGGCGGAGCAGCATTTTCCCAATTTCCTCGAAGACCAAATGATGATGTTTTTTCATCATTTCGGGTATTATCGTTAGGGTTTGACCTCCTTGCATTTCGATGGGATTTTTATCCCTTGTTTTTAAAAAAATCAAGCACTTGTGAAATATGATGGGGCCAAAACCTATGTTCTCCCTTAGGCATTCTATGCCTTAGAAACTTTCCAACTTTTTAAACCTTGCTGAGTCTTCATGTTACATTCTATGCTATCACTTAGGCATTTTATGCCATAGGGTTTTTCTTTTTATTTTTACTCATTGCTAGGTGTTTTTCAAACATACAACAATGAAGTGTGCAATACAATGATGTTTTCCATGTGACCCTTGTGTGATGCTTGTTATTTTCCCAATGTAATGCAAATTGGAATATGCTTTCCAAGAGACTTGGAGGTCGACCATATTGGCCAAGTGCTATAATGCCTTTGCAAAACAATGTATATGACATGTGTGGGTAAAATGCAGAATATGGTGAATTGGTGGTTAGTGCCTTGGAGACTTTTATAAGCTTTTAGCCATATCATTATATGTTTGCATTGATTTTCAATGTTGAAATATCATGTAAGTGATTTGAAAGTCACTCTTAGTTGTTGCAAATAAAAATGTAATGCATTTTAATGGTGGGGCCCTTTGATTTGTGCTTAATTGTAAAGTGATTTGTTAAGTGATGTTTTATGAATCACTTAACAAAATCACTATCTTTAATGCTTTTTAAAGCCATGTGTTTTCAAAAACACACATATTGCATGATGGGGAATGTGGTAAAAAATTGTAAGAGGACCAATGATGACTTGCAGAAGTGTGGGAAGTGTGAGATATTGTTTGGATTGATTTTGATGAAGGGGAGGCCAGCTGGAGGCATTTTTTGTCACATTTTTGGGGTGACTGTTGACTTGGCCTACTTTTCCTTCATGTGGAAGGCATTTTGGAGAGTTCTAGAAGGTTCTTTTGGGGCCTTTTCTGTTTTATCCAACCAAAATCTTCTAGAAAAACTTGTGTGGGGGTTTTTGATGGTTTTGGGCTTAAGTATGTTGTTTTTGATCATTTTGGGGAGTTCTTTCTTTTTCCAGCAGAAGGATAGCTTGCTTTCTTGGAGTTGTTTTTCATGGAGTTGTATTGTAACTCGGACAAGCCTATTATACAGTAAGCACTTTGAATTAATAGATTGGAGTATTTTATCTTCTCTCTTCATGTTTTATGGTGTGTCATTAATGGTTGATCAATCTGTTTTGTGAAAAGTCATTTTCCTTACAAACTTGTCCCATGTTTCATGCATCCATTTGACAGAAAATGTATGTTTACAGGTTATAAACTGTGTTGTTTAGTGGTGTTATTGATTGTGAAGTCTATTTTTCCTTTTGAAAACACTGTTACAAACCTCTTTATAAATTATTGATGTGAACTACATTAGAAAGGGAGTTGTGTGAGTTAGCTTTGAGATATTAATTTGAATGTGTAAGGCTATTAGTAGGTCTAGGTTTTTTTGGTGTATCACCTTAGTTTCTTTCAATATTAGGTTTATTTTATGCAATTTCTTACCCTTATCTTAGAGTTTAAGTAGTTAGGTGGCATCAAAAGGGGAATCCAACCCTTATCACTGGAGGTCTACTTTCAAACAGGTTACCCACAACCTAAAAGCAGTCCCATGTTAGTCCAAATTTGCTAAGTCCATTTAAAAGCTTAGCAAACAGGGTACAGATTTGGGGAACTAATAGGAACCTTACCCTAGTTGATATGATGCAAATACCTATTGTCAGTACCATCGAGTTAACAGACATGATACCAAATGTTGTATGCACTTGCATCACGAGATATAGGACTGCATCGAGGATGGTACTATTCGTCTTGATGGAAGCAAGCAAAATATGAATAAATCGGTGGCGAAAGCGGATAGTGAATTGCAGATATAAACAAACCTATTTCTATCACATTCTGCTAACATGATTGTCAACCCCACTGATTCTATCACTCAACCTGAGGCCTATGCTAACATGGTCACGATTATCCCTACTGCACAACTTGTGACCAGTTTTCCAGTTGTGACATTCACTTTGCATGACTTACCCTTAAATAACAAGCCCTCTCCCCTCTATATTCTTGATCACCTCAATGGTAACATTGTGACAGCAGTTTTGGTGGACCCCGTGAGTTAAGTGAATGTTATTATAGAAGAGATGTTGTGGCTTAACTCACTACATAGAAAAGAGTACCAAGAAACAAAATCCACCATCCGTAAACATAATGGTCTTTGTCTAAAGCCATATGGATTGATAACTTTGTCTGTCCTAGTTGGACCTAGGGCTGTTGACACGATTTTCAATGTCATTTCAGAGTCGGATTTGTTCAAGATGAAGCTAGGCATACCTTGGCTAGCTTCCACGAATAGAATTGCCTCTGTTATTCATAAATTCCTAAAGTTCTCCCATGAAGGTGTCGTGCATGTAGTGCATGACATTGGATACCAGCCTCTGGTATCCCATAGGGGATATTCATTAGACCATTTTTTCCCACCCCGGTTGGTCTGCTTCCTCCAAGAATGAACCTACTTTACAAAAACTATGTGAAGTATAAGACCAAGGGCAAGGGACAACCAAAATTGGCTCTTCTTGTAGCACAACAACCGTTTGCCTCCTCTTCTCGAAAGGGGAAAGAGAAGCTCCCCCATTCTCAGGATGGCTCTCCTCCCCTTTCGAGAGAGGAGTTTTGGATGAACATGCCTAGTTTTTTTTTGTTAATTCCGATGATCTCTCCTTGGCATAGACCCAAGATCAGGATATCAGACCTCCCTATTAAGTCGCTTGGACCTTGGTATTATTTGTATGGTAAAGGAAAAGGCTCCCGCGAGGAATCCTCTATGTCTCAGCCTCTACGGCCTCCTACCGCTTCTGCTCTCAAAGTAGTAAACATGAAGAGGCCCGCTACTGAGGCATTAGAGCCGACTCTCTCCATTGCTCCCCAAATTGCTCCTCCTGCTCTCGTTCAGGAGTCTGTTTCTCCGCCGGAAATGACTGTAGTGGACACTCCCATGGTCGAGCAGGAGTCTTTTGTTCCTTTGCAGCCTCCAGCCTCCAATTGAAAGAGTCACAAAAATTGCCTTGCGAGCAAGTGCAAGTGTCAACGAAAGGCTCTCATGGTTGAGCAGGCCACCTTATAAAGGAAGGAAGAGGAGACGACCACCCCTTTATCAGGGCCTCCTGTCGTGTCCTCCTCTCTCCTCCCCTTTGCTTCCATTCAATCTAGCTCTATATTGCTTCCAACTTCCGCTGTGAGTATGAATACATTTGACCCTAAAAAAGTGCAAGTGTTCATCGCTCCTTTAGTGGAGCCACCTTTGTTGATGTCCCTTTTGGATGTCCTACCTTTCCCAAAACCTGTAGATATGACAAACACTTTGGTGGTATCTAATGTGGTTTTCTCTTCCTCCTCTTCCTCCGCACCTCTCACCTCATCTGTGTGGGGATTTCACATCCTTTGATGGAGTAGAAGGTGGAAAGTGGTCCTTCCAACAATGAAGGACATAAGAGGAGCCCACCTTCTCTGAAAGGTGGTCCCGCGTCAACTTGTTCTATCCTAGTGACAGAACCAGTCCCAACTTCCCCTGAGTTCGTCATCGCTCCCGAATCACTTGGTGAGCCTAGAAGTGAATCTCGTGCATAGCCTTCTCCGTCTATTGAGGTGAAACATGGAAGTCCTGTAAAGTGCATTTTTAACTCTCTAGATGAAGTTTCAACCTTGTCAACAATCTTCGCAAAATCGTTGACCTTAGCTCCACAAGAGCTTGGTGGAGGGGACATTGCGGGGCCCTTTTCCTTGGCCCTTGTTGTGGAGGGTCGGACATTCCTCCTCTTAACATTCCACCATTGTAGGCTTGTCCTCCTTCCCCATACGATGATCTAGAGTGGGAAGCTGATGACCTCTTGGTCGATCAGTGTTAGGAGGAGGCCCCTTCTATATCTTTAGAATAGATGTGTGTGTTGTGATGTGTTCCCCCCTGATTGTGCTATGTGTGCCTGGATGACCCTTTTCACCCTTGTTGGTGCTTAGATATAGGCGTGGTTTTTGTGTCGTAAACCTTAGTCTATTTGTATCATCATTCTTCCATGTTTGTGATGGATTTTTGGCAAATTGGGGATGATGCAAAGCATTGGGGGCATTTAGGCTTCCCTTCCATGTTGACCCAATTGTTTATTTTTGCTTTGTCTTCTTGTGCATTCTTCACATGGTCTGATATAGTAGGGGGTTGATGATAGTTTGTTTTATATACTATTATTATACTTATATATATTTATGAGTTGTTTCGACCCCGAAATATCAAACTACCCCTATGCCCTGTGTTTATGTTCTTTTCTCTTTTTCTTTTTTTTTATCTTTCTCTCTTCTTTGCTTGAGTTGTCCCTTTCATGTTTGACAACACCACTTCTATAACATTCTTATTTTTAGAAAATGCATTCATTGCCAACGAATCTTTTCTTGAGAATCCTCACAAACTTTTTTCAAAGAATCACATCCTCAACTTGAAACCCTAGGGTGCTAGCAAGAAGTTGAGTCCACTTTTTGGCCATTTAGTGGAAGTGTTTTCCCCGATTTTCAGAATTTGACACATTTGACCTTAAAATTTGAAGCACTTAGAGATGGAATCTTGAAAAAAGTCACTGACCAGTAGTACTTGGAGTCTAGTTTCCAAATATGTAATTTATTTCAATACCTAGATGATACAAATTGATTTTCAATAGGTGTTTCTAAAAACCACTGTTTAAAAGTCACTTTTTTTACCATACCATGCATGTGTATGTCATCCATATTTTGACCTAAATAATCGTATTTTTCTAAATCCTTTTGGGAAAAGATTGGTAACTCACTGAAGCACGCTTTCCATATTTTTTTGTAATTTTTAATTGATTTTTTTTTTTGTTATTTTTTTATTGGCCATATTTGGTGTTTTGAAAAATTTCCATGTACGTCATGCATAAGATGACCTAAACTTATCATTTTTTGATTTTTTTAAAATTGAATAGAATTTTCTGAAGTATGCTTTCGTGCAATCCATTCGCCAAAAAAATATGTTAATAAAACGTTATTAAAATACTAAAAAACCTTGATAATTCAAGTTTATGGACCTGTTTCATTAGAAATTAAATGAAAAATAAAAAAATAATATAATTGTAAAAAAATTTACATATTTGAAATCTACACTATCTCATCTATAATGGGTTTTAATTTTGTCAAAATTGTTTGCAAAAAATGTCTTCAGATGTATGCCCAAAGTCACTATTTTCTTGTGACATTGCTAGGACCTTTAGCTTGCAAGTCAAACCAGGTCCAAGGCCTAGGTTCGGATCCCCAAACCCTTTCCTGAACCAAAAAACAAAGTACAAAATCGACCAAAAAATCATATTTTAAAAAACGAGATCCCATTCGAAAACGAGATCCTATTTCATAAAAAATAATTTTTTTATGTTTTTACGAAACAAGATCCCATTTTGCAAAATGAGATCCTATTTTGAAAATTGCCAAATATGGAAAATTTCCATTTTTTGAATTTTTTTCAAAAATGGATATTTTCCATAAATAGAAAATTTTGAAAATGGGATCTCATTTTGAAAAGTTACCAAAAATGAAAATTTCCATTTTTTGAAAGTTTTCAAAATGGGATCCCGTTTTGAAAAATTTCGAAAAATGGAATTTTTTCATAAGGGGATCCCGTCTTTTGAAAAGTGGGATCTCATTTTTTTAAAAAACAGGATCCCAAATCTAAATGGGATCTCGTTTATTAAAAAGCAGGGTCTTGTTTTTTGCAAGCCAATTTCATTTTTTTTCCTAAGGCAAAAATTCCATGTTTTGTGGACTCATCTTCTTGTTCTTACCCCCTAATGGAACGTGTTTCCTTCATCATGGGCTCACAAAGAAAGAGCTTGAGAACCTTCCTCCGAGGTTGGAGCAACTTTGACCTTCTCCTCGCGTGGGGGCATCTTCTTCCTTTCAAATTCCTTGATGAAGTGAACATCTTTCAAAAAGATTCCTTGATGGTGAATCGATTCGAGAAGAAACATCTCTTTCATACTTTCAAACAACGTGTCCCTTGAGTGGACCCCTTCTTTACGTCGCATTCCCAAGGGACCCCTTTGAATGTTTTCCAACTTGTTGGTAGTCTACGTGACTCCCGCTTACTTGCCTGCGTGGCCACTTTCTAACATGTTCTATCTGCAGGTAAACATGTCGCTTTACGAGTGTGCCTGTGAAGCCGCTTTCCGACTCTGCGAAGTCCCCTTTCCTTAGGTTTCCTCCATGTGAGAGATCTTGGGGGATACCTCCCTATAGGTCTACGGGTCTATAGGGCGCTTCTTCTGAGCTTCCTCCATGTGAGAGATCTTGGGGGTTGCTCCCTTGCAAGTTTGCGAGTCTGTAGGGAACTTTCTTTGGGTATCCTCCATGTGAGAGATCTTGGGGGATACCTCCCTGGAGGTCTGTGGGTCTGCAGGGCACTTCCCTAGGTTTCCTTCATGTGAGAGATTTTGAAGGACACCCTCCCTGTAGGTCTGCGGGTCTATAGGGCACTTTCCTGGGTTTCCTTCATGCAAGAGATCTTGAATAATACCCTCCCTGTAGGTTTGCGGGTTTGTAGGGTGCTTTCTCGACTTCCTCCATGTGAGAGATCTTGGGGGACGCTTCCTTGCAGATCTGTGGGTCTGTAAGGCACTTTTCTGGGTATCCTTAATGTGAGAGATCTTGGAGGATACCTTCCTTGCAGGTCTGCAGGCCTGTGGGGCGCATACTTCTTGGGGCTTCCTTCATGTGAGAGATCTTGGGGGTCGCCTCCTTGCAGGTTCACGAGCCTGTAAGATGCTTTCATTCTTCAACTTCATAGTTCTGCAGGGCTACGAAGTCCTTTACTTGTCTTGCACTTGAGTTCGCCAAATTGCAGTCTGCTTCTTGGATGATTTAGGTATACATTTCTATCCCTATTCACTCTCTGATCTACTTTACCGAAGCATTCATCAGTATTTGTGCTCGCTAAAGTGGGGGAAAAATGTATAGGCATGAATTTGCACCCCTTATGCAAATTCCCCTTTTACACTTCCTCACCTTAGAAAACCAAATTTGAAGGAAAAATTCCACATCAGCCCACTACCTTCGTTCCACTTGGCATCTATCTTTTGCATTGGTAGAAGAATAACTATCAGGGACAACCGTGTGGCACACAGACATCCGTGCAACGCGCTTACGTCCTTGACGGATTCTTGTGTCTGAAGTTGGCAGAGGCGTTACACTTCCCATTATGGTTGAGTTGTAATGTCCCTCTTCGACCAACTGACCCGAATATGGCAAATTCTCTCCTTTCTCATTCAAATTCTTCCATTCTCATTCCATTTCATCTTCTAAGCATTCAACTGGTCCTTTAGAAATCTTCTTCACAAGCTCTAACAATTTCACTCCCATTCTTAGCCTTGAAGCAACACTTTGGCACTCCATAGAAGTAGCAACAACACTCCATCAACTCCGTAGAGAAAATGTGGAACAAACCATTGCAATAGGGGCTTGAGTCCTCTTTTTCTCCTCCATTAGCTAGTGAGCTCTTGGTGGAGGTGGTAAGCATTTTCACTCCTTTCCTTTACGATTTGGTTGAGTAGCACATTACTATTTTGTAGTGTTTATTGTGTTCTCTACTTTCTTTTCTCCTTTATCACACTTTTCTCTATCGTTGCTATCTTGGTTGCCTATGGAGGTGGAAACACCAAAGTGGGGGCCTGACTGAGGCAGGTCCCTATACAACCCTCCAACAATTTTCCTCTTTCTTATGTGTAGGTGGACGTGCATTTGGAGCTAGCTGGCAAACAAGCTCTTTGGTGAGATCATCTTTGTCACCCTAGCTTTAATATATTTACTTTATCATATTTTTTTGTACTTCTCTTACCTTATAGTTATGTTTTATTCCCCTAAAAATAACTAGCTAGGTTGTCAACTTGTTTTCTGATGGTTCTTATTTTGTTTTTCGGTCCTCTGATCATACAAATGCTAGTGCACCCAAGAGACACTAGCGAGCCATGCTTTTATCCCGAAACCACACTTTCCTCCTTGGGTAGAGAGCTACCTGAGGCATAGTATTGAACTTGAAAACAGGCTTTCCTAGCCCCAT
>VDFB02359005.1:0-39823 GCA_007258455.2 Sequoia sempervirens
GTACAATACTAACTATATACCATATGACACCTATGTCCCAGTGTGTGGAAATCATTGTCCCATGAATTTATCCTTAGTATAATCCAATAAGAAAAGGAACGACGATGCATTGTGCACTACATCGTGGGTCCTATCCTTCCCTTTGGTATTTACACCTTTAGACAACTCAAAGGTTGAGTTCGTCCATCACTTACACCTTCATTTTTCCTTAAAAACATAAAAGTAATACTCTTGATCATTGTCCATCTTTGAGTATAACATTGCTCTTGGAAACTTGTCAATTATGAACATAAAGATATTGTTTCATATTTCAAGCTTTGTATCAACAAGGTTTCTTTGATCATTTCAATCTTATTATTCCTTTTTGACCACCTTTCTATTCTAAGGTTAACCCTATCTCTTAGTCTATTTCAACATAATAGAGTTTTCAACCTTCCTTTCCATATAATGGATCAAACCTCAATGTTAGAAATTTATAAGTATCATTTAAGATTTGGTTTATCACTTTTGCCTATTCAGATATAATAATATATTGAGCATTCATTCAATTGAATGTTGCATAATATGATTGTGGTTTACACAACCTCATCATTATTTTCTCGTTCACAATTGAGACAACCTTCTTAGGAATACTAAGCAACTACTTCTCACAATATATTACTTAAGACCAAAATCCTATAAATCAAGTTTCCAACCAGCATTGGTTACCTTGGCTTTTGTTCACCATAATATTATGTTAGTTCCACCAACATAGACATATTGAACTAACTTGTGTTCTACCACTCCCCCTCTAGAATCTCAAGAGAGTATACATGTCTTTTCGATGATGCCATCTTGTCCTCATTTCCTAGCACACTGAACAATGTCTTGTTACATACTTTGCAACATCTTACTCTATCTTTTTCCATATTATAATGGTTCCTCATCTGACAAATAATTTTGGCATTCCATTGTCCTAACTATGACATCAATTTCCTCATTTCATTCCTTAATCTTCCAAAATTTTGGGTACATAGGTTCTTTTACATCCCATAATAGTCTATTCTTTGACTAAATGAAAACCTATTTTATGGACTCATGCCACATAAGCATAATGCTTAGACATCTTGCAAAGATAAACTTCCTTCATCTTAGGACATCCATACCTTAGATTTATTCTTTCCTTAAATAATTTCCAAAATTGTAATTTGATTTTCAGCTCAATCTATCTTTTTCGATGAGCATCAATACTAATTTAGAGTATTAATCCCCATTCAATCATGTTGGTTCCTAAAAGTTATCAAATTTAATTGCATACCTATCTACCAAACACGAATATTTCTCAAAATCACGAGTAATTAGATCTTCTCTTACTGATCCCATAGGAAATTATCTTCCCATTCATGATCAAATAATTTGCCTAGATCCTTTTCTAAGGCATCAATGATAATGTTAGTTGATCTTCCAATCAAATATATATATAAGATATGGTGTGATAATAGGTCACAATCCTTGAACTTTCCACTACTTTTCTCCAAAATTTCCAATACCTTATCCTTGTGGTCATGAAATATATTACTTAATTAACATCTTGACTTACGAAGAAGTCATTAGTTCTTCCAAATCAAAAATATATTCATAATTTTTGTTGGGTGGGGTACTTAATCTGATTCAACTCACTCTCTTTCTTCCCCCCTTAGTGTTTCCACAACATTCAATCAACTCAATGTTGAACTCCTAAAAAACATTTGCTTCCTCAAAATGATTTGTCATTCCTTGTTGTTGGCTTTCTATTACCTTTTTCTTGCCTCCATGGCATGCCTTGAATATACTTTTTCCCAAATTTAGATTCATCATTGATCTCTAATCTCATAGATTCAACATTTTGGATCATCAAATAAGAGATCTAATGAATAATCAAAAACTTTACAAGTTAAGAGGCACTCTCATATTCCAATTCTCTTTCCAATATCCTTGTTGTGGAGAAATATCCATACCCATGAAGCCTCTCTGGTTGACGTATTAACAACTTAGAGTGTTGTTTCCTTACAACTTCTTATAGTTTTGACACATAGTGTCACATTGTACCCCATTTCCTTTTGGAACCTCTAAACATATGTTGGTTTTCATTGAAACATTGGTGAGTTTAATTTATGCTCCAACCAAACTTAGTACTAACCATACCTTTGTCGGCCACTCTAATTTACCTTTTCTAGGTTTATTTCTCATAATCACCTTTCCAAGTGACTTTATCCCAATTTTTGTGAACTTCATAACCTTAAGCATCCTATGGGGGTTGGCTTCTTTTCCCATCTTAATCATAACTCCAAATTTACCTAATCAATTTTGGTTGGTGGAACCATGTCCACTTTATTGATTACTTCATTTATGACTGTTTTGGTCTCTTCCCTTATTCCAAGGTACTAAATCCTTTCTTGCAAGTTCTTAGCCTTGCACAAAATTTAGATTCTTGTCAAGAGTTCTCCAACTTCTTGGATACTTCTTTCATTGACTATCTACTTTGTTTGAAGTTTCCAATTTAAGCTAATAATTACATACTCATAGATTTGTAGTATATTACTAAATCCAAAAATCCTTGACTCTCTGCAACCATAGATTGTTTCCAATAAGGGGATTATTTCTATTCTTCCTATCCCCTTGGAGTCGTATAGCTATTACGTTGGGTGAAGGTTCATATTGATTATCCTTCATAACCTTCCTACCTAACCCGATTGCATAATCTTCCACAATCCAAGGGGAATATCATAATGAGTTGTTGGTTTAGGAGTTTTCAACTCTAGGGATGACTCCTCTCTAGTCCCAAACTTAAACAAGTTTCCAAGAATCTTATCTTCCTTTTGTTCTTTCCTCTTGCCATCTTGGCACAAGAACTTTTCTACCATTATCTTTTGATAAGGTTTACATAACACTTATGTAATGAGCTCATAGGTTCCAGAGCTTAACCTGGTGGCTTTGATACCACATGTAACAACCCCGATGTTCTACTCCATAAGATTCTAAAGATTTTATGTTAAGTGAATTTTCTATGATGCCATGGCATAGCAATACAAACTTTCTTTTCATAATGTAAATTACATGCACAATTGAGATAACACCATTTCCAAACTTCCATTGCATTTCATTGTAATTTCACAAATCTTTCCATAGCATAGATATAATATTGAATGAACGCAAGTTTATCATTCATGATTACATCCTTCCATATAAATGGGTACATGATACATACATAACTCTTTTGAGCTTCATTTGGTAATAGATATACAAACTGATCCCAATGTTGTCGCAATGGTGCAAACCTTTTAGATGTTCTCACTCTCTGGTGCATACACTCCAATTGTCCCCAATACTGGCACAAACATCCACAAACCTCAGTCATCATCTGATGAGGAGAAGCATCACTCAAGTGCTTTTCTACCAACCACAAACTCAAATGTGATCCCCCACACATCTGTCACATATGACAAGATGGCCCTACCCTTCGATGAAGAGATTGGTTGGTAAACCCCATATCAATAGCCTATCTGAGCTTAGTATCGTGCCCTACAAACCAAAACCTAATCATACAATTGTTTCCCCTACGAGTATTAAAATCTTAAACTAGAATGCATAAAAGGAACATAGTGAATTGACAGTGTAAATAGTGGCTACTTACACTACTTAGGCCAAAGTATTCTCACCCAATACTTCGAGTGACAGTCTCCCTATTCACATACACTTCTATAGCTCGGTTTGGATTATGACCATTCATGTACTATTCTTAGGAATTTTCATTCCTTAGGTAATCCCTAACCTCAAAAATAACCTATTCCCTTTTTCCCCAAAACACTATGGTATCTTATGGATATTCCTATCCTTGGTATAACATAAGAGCTTTCCTAGTTCATGAATCAACTTTATAACCTAGAATATAGCTACATAAGCTTCTTTTATTCATCGATTAAATATTCATAAATAACTGACTCCAATCAATAATATATCACATTAATAAGTGGTTATCATCAAGATAATATCCACATCAATAATTGACCTTAATCGAAGAATGATCATAGCAATAAATGCTTCCATTCGAGAGTGTATCCCTTTAGTAGAAAGAGTTATTCAAGTAGAATCTTGTTAGCAATGTGACTTCATTTCAAGAGTGTAAAGAGACTAACCAAGTAGCCACTTTAACTCAATAATTGATCCCTCCTATGGTTCTAAGCATATAGTACTCCATAGACTCAAGTGATCTACTTAACCACACAGGTGAGTCTCAACCTTGGCACAACCTATTCACGGATATAATCAATAATCAACAATCAATGTAGTTAAGTAGGTTAACCTAAACCTATGTGTTCCAACAAGAATAACATACATCCCATCCAAGCAAGTTATTCTTAACCTATTGGTTCCAATGGGTATTCTAGTAATATTCCAACCTAGTAGGTGAATATTACCCTAGGTTTTCAATATACTTCTCAACCCAAATAGGTTACTCCTAACCTAGGGTTTTATCCAATAGTTGAGCAATGATCAAGTGATCATACAAGTGCAATTTATCAATGACTCATCCTATTATTTCCTCCAAACTATTGATGTACAACTAAACCTTAACATTCCCAAGGTTTCCTAACCTCAAGCAAATGATGTCAAGTCACTTCATGACATTGATACATTTCACATAATGAATAACTCTTAAGCTATTCTTGTTTAATCATATCTAGTATATTTATATCTATGAGAAACAATCTCTCCTATTGCAGAGTAATTACAAGCACTCTCGTAGAAAAGCATGAAACAACTTCTATTCCTTTCCAAATCAAATGTTATATTCCCTAATGCAATTAATCTCAAGCAATACCAAAACAAAACATACAATCTCATTCTTTCATAAATAAAGACAATTTAGAGAAGATTAAATCTTCATGCCCGTAATATGCTTAACCAATAGACTAAGTTGTTGTATAACCTTCCAAGTAGCAACTTCCCAGCTTTTCTTAGTTCTCTCTCAAATACAATACTACACTATAACTCCTTTCTCAAGGTTGCAATATGCACTCACAAGTTAACTCACAACTCTCACTCAATAACTCATAGCTCTCATAAATTGTAGCAAAATAAGTTTGCAAAATAATGCGTTCCAAATAATAGAGCTTTCTTCTCTATTTATACAACAAAAAGAGATATTACAGCCTACAAAAGAGGCATGCAAAATGACATCTTATTCCATGCAAATTGACTAACTCAACTCAACTAAAATGTGGTGAATAAGCAAAGAGTATACTCAGCATAAGATGCCATAGATCAATCTCTATAGTTGACAACAATTTAAGATTATTTCAATCTGCACATGATTAAATGAAGACAATCGAATTATTTCCAAAATGATCTTCTACGGGAAATAAAACTTCATAGTATGGCACCAAGTATGCAACCTCTTCCTATTAATATTGGTGTGGTTATTCTCATTGATTTGGTCTACTGTTAATAGGAAACACCTTGCTATGTCAACTCAATCATGGTTTTTCTTAGTACAGAGGAAATATAAGTTTCTTTTAGCACACAAATAGTGCTTTGACTAATTCTTGCATTGTTGTTTTATTTTCCTATTATCATGCATTTAAGCCATCATACTTGGTCTATGGTTATTCACTCGACACATTAACTTGGCATATTCCTATGTATTGGTTTTTCCCACTCCCACGTGCTCCTATCTATATGCTCATGTTGACATGGTTGTTAAGTTCATAGTTGCATTTTCTCGTTTCATGTGTTATCCTCTATCTCACTTCTACATGGCTTAAAGTCTACTTCTCACAAGATCATATATGCGTAGAATATTGATCATGTTGTTGCCAGCACACCCAAGTATAGGTTTCCTCAACATTTTAATACTTATATATGTTGCATCACATGCTTTATCTTATATATTGTGTTGCACTTATGCGTAGCAACATTGTGGCTTCTATACAAGCCTTTACTTTTAAAAGTTGCATCTATGGTTCAAGCGCTTATATTGATTCATGCACAATAGGTACACTATGCATTCACTCACATTTACCAAAGGCGAAATACTTAACATTGCTCTTTAACTTGCAGCGCTATAGTACATACACTTTGCCCTTTTCAAATATATAGTAATCATTATATATATATATATATATATATATATATATATATATATATATATATATATATATATCTCAAATGTATACATCCAAATTATCATTTCCATTTGAACAATATGCATGTGTATATACATACACATATACATATATATAATATATATATACACTTCTCTAATAAGCATTAACACTTATGTATGTATATGTATTTATATATATACAAACATATATATGTTCTATGGCAATATGATATTCAAATGATCCATTCGATATTTGGATGATTATGACCATGTGATTATATTCACAATAGCATCATATTAAACATTTATATACATATATGCATATCTATACATATGTTGTCATACTCGTATGGACATCCCATTATATCCAATGTATGCGTATGTTGACATATGTAATATCCCAAATACTCATCTAACCATATAATCAAGCATAGTAATATAAGGAAGAACTCATGAGTTCCAAACATATAAACATCATCCAAGAATGCACTCAATAGTAATCAAGACCGTTACCAATGCAAACACATCATGCTAAGGATGACTTACCAATTTCCAACACAATAACTAGACTCAACCATTCTACTGTGATGTGTGTAAACTCAGTTAGGTTTCATTTAGGGTTATCCAACCAATCACTTCTCTTGAGTGATACTTCCCCTCCACCTGGAGGATTGAACATGTCCTTGCAACCGGCTTAGCACATTTGCAATGGTAGTTAGACATACATAATAAATCCATATGCATCATAGAACTTAAGCATATTCATATAGCAATACATGTTCATCATCAATGTAAATATAATTACTCTTTCAAAGCATTTATCAATACTTTTACATAATACCTATTTCAGTATTCCATTCATAACATATCACAATCATGATTGCATTTACCATCCTATTTACCCACAAAGGTAAAAGTAAATTAGTAACAACAAGATGGGGTGTGACATTAAGAATGTTGGAAAAAATATTTAATTCTAAACTTTAGTTACATTTATTCAATTAATATAAATTAGAACTATATCTTATTCAATATAATCACAATTATAGAGATAAAATAAAATTGAACAATTTTTTAAATTTGACCAATAAATATTTTATAATGATAAAATACCATCTTAAAATTTTATTCAGTTAAATCCCACATAATTATAATGCTTCTAAAATGATAATATTTAGAGTTATAATTATAACTTACTAATAATTATAAAATTAGGGTCATACTTAATTATTTAAATTATAACATCCTTGCTTAATAATTATTCAATTAAAAAATTAAAAAAATAATTAATTAAGATTGGGATTATAATATTATTTTATAATTATTTTAAATTTTAAATTAATATTAGTAAATTAAAATTATATTTTATATATGTTTTATTTTTAAAATTAAATAATTATATAATTTTAATTCTAATTAGGAAAATAAATCTCTTAATTAATTTTATACATTCTAATTAATTATAAGTTCAAAATTATAAAGTTATGAATAATAAATTCAACTTACTAAAAAAAGAAAAAATAAAGAATTAAACTCTAATATAAAACATAAAACTTGGGAAAAAATGGTGACTTCTTTAAAAATGTAAAAAAAAAAATTGCAAACAAATAGACCACCTGCCACTTATTTTACTCTTATTATGAGTTTTTTTTTGTTTTTGATTCGTAAGCGCTCGACTGGAGCTATGAACCAATGTGGCCACATTTTTGGGGGGAACACATCCCCATCATCTCTTCTTATCTCTCCATTGTGCTCACCAAGACACTGTGTGTCAAGGTTCAACAACAACCATCAACAGTGGTTGATGGGTAAGCCGACTGTGCGCCAAGTTCCTGGACCAAAACCCATACCATTGTCTCAACCCCTTCTTCCGTCCATCCTCTCGCGTCTTTGCTTCCTCCTCGGGCCTCCTCCGTAGCCGCCTCCTCACCTTCTCTATTGCCTCCCGCAACCTCCTCTCCTCTTCTCTTCTTATCTCTCCACTCCTCCCTCCTGTAGCCTCCTTTCCTTCTCTCCTCTTCTCCCCTTATCTCTCCACTCCTCCCTCCTGCATCCTCCTTTTCTTCTCTTCTCTTCTCTTCTCCTCTTATCCCTCCACGTCGGTGCTTGTCCTGTCTCCCCTACCACCCGTCCACCCTCCAGCTGGCTCACTTCTTCCAACCCCCTTGCGCTTCCCGTGCTCCTGGCGCGCCTTTCACCCTCCGACAATCCTCTGCATCCTCCGTCCTTTTTGTCTCCCGCCTTCGTCCTTCATACTCCTTCTGGTTGGTTCTACCGCTAGTTTGACTCCACCACGTCCTCTGTCTAGTGGCTCAGCTACGACCTTCGTCCATTGGTACACCCGCATCCTCCGTCTACCGGTGCAACCACATCCTTCCTTCCACCTCACTCATAGCCTAACTTCTGTTGTTGGGCGATTAATCCATTGTCCTCGATCCACCACAAATCATCTGGCTTGCCTTCTCCTCACGCAGCCTTATGTACCAGCGAATGCCTTCACGGTGAGACTCGAATGTATGACCACCGTATCAACATGGTGTTACAAGTACCATTGCATTGCGGGGTGAACCCCACTCTTATTATGAGTTTTAGTGCTTCCACTATTTTCAAAATAAAGAATCTTGTGCAATGAAAATATAAACAAACATTGAAGTAGAAATTTAAAAATAAAAAATTGATGTTTTTGATTAAACAAAAGTAAAAAAATTCTAATCACTAGTTAAATACTACCTCAAGAAATAGTTCCATGCATAATTGTTTTCTTCCATTTCTTTTACCGAGTTGTTCTTGGAAACCTAACTAGCAATCGCACCTTAGTGTGCAATGGGTATGCCGAAGAACTGTGAAAGGTCAATTAGGATAAATTTTGGTATATTTTTTTGCATATATTTATGAAAATTATGAGGTCAATTGGTAGGCCATTTAGTAAATGATGTTGTTTGTGCAACAAAGGTCTCAATAGAGAAGTGATAGCTTCAAATCAACTATGCATCCACTTACAGGGATTCAAACATGATTGAAATAAAACCTCTAAATTAGGAAGATAATTCGGCTCCATTACCAATAGGCTCATTTTATGTTTACAATAAGGAGAGGGAGAGAGAGAGAGGGAGAGACATGGATAGAAAGAGGGAGAGATAAATGGGGAAGAGAAAGAGAGAGAGGGGTAAGGAGATAGAGATAGAGTGGAAGATAGAGATGGAAGTGGAGATGGAGATGAGATGAAGATGGAGGGATATGGAGAGGAGGGAAGGAGAAGGAGATATGGATAGATAGAGATGGAAGAGATAAATACATAAAGAGGGAGATAGAGAAGGATAGAGATAGAGATAAGAAGTGATATATAGAGAGATGGAGATATAGAGAGATAAAGATACAGGGAGGGATGGAAGAAGAAATATGGAGAGATAGAGATAGAGAGGAAAAAAGAGATAAGAAGAGGGAGAGTGAGAGTTGGATAGATAGAGAGAGGGAATGATGTCTAGAGATAATAGAGTGAGAGAGGAAGAGGAGACAAATAAATAGCTCAAGATATAGGTAGAGGGAGGGATAAAGATAGAGATAGAGAGGGAGTGATAGAGAGTACAAGATAGAGAGATATAGAGGAAGAGGGAGAGGGAGATATAGAGAGATATGGATGGTGAGATAGAGTGATAGAGAGATGGAGATATAAGGAGATATAGAGAGAGGAGGAGAGGGAGATATAGAGAGATATGGATGGTGAGATGGAGTGATAGAGAGATGGAGATATAAGGAGATATAGAGAGAGGAGGAGAGGGAGAGAGATAAAGAGAGAAAAATAAAAAGAATTAGAGATAGATAAATAGATATAGAGACGAGAGAGAAATAGGGGGAGATAGAGAGAGGGCGAGAGAAGTAGGGAGAGATGGAGATATATGGGAAGAGAAAGAGAGAGATAGAGATATATAAGAAGATAAAGGGAGAGAGAGGTAGGGATAGAGAGATAGATAGGGGGATAGGGAGTAAGGGAGGGAGAGGTGGGGAGAGATAGAGAGAGGGGGATAGAGAGAGGGAGGGAGAGAAAGGGAGAGAGATAGGTAGAGTAGGGAGATATCTAAAATAGGGGAGAGAGGAAGAGAGATAGGTCAAGGAAGAAGAGAGAGAAGAGGGGGAGAGAGGGAGAGAAAAAAGAGGGGGGAGAGAGAGATACGTAGAGAGGGAGAGAGAGAGAAGACAAGGGAGAAAGGGAGATATAGCTCAATATATATAGAGGGAGAGGGAGAGACATAGAAAGAGGGTGATATAGAGAGATAGAGGGGGGATAGTGAAAGAGATGGAGATATAGCGATAGAGTTAGAGAAAGGTATGGATAGAAAGAGATAGAGAGGAGTGAGAGGGAGACAAAGAGAGAGAGAAATAGAGTTAGAGATATAGATTAGGGGAGATGTATGGAGACGTGGAGTGAACAAGAGAGAGGGTGGAGAGGGAGAGATATCTCAATAGATAGAGAGGGGAAGAGGGAGTGACATAGATAGAGGGAGATATAGAGAGATAGAGAGAAATACAAAGATATATATCAATCAACCTCCCTATATCTCTATCTATTCATCTTTATCTATCTATCCACCTTTGTCTTTATATCTCTTTGTCTCCCTCTCCATCTCTATGTTTCTCATTATCTCCCGTTATATATCTTTTCCTCCTTCAATTTCTCTTTATCTCTCTATCTCCTCATCTTTATGTGACTATATCTCTATCTATTTTTTTCATATATTTGTGTAGTACATGAGGTCATTTGGTATGCTATTTAGGAAATGATGTTGTTTATTCAACAAAGGTCTCAATGGAGAAGTAATAGCTTCAAATTGACTTTGCATCCACTTATAGGGATCCAAACATGATTGAAAAAAAACCTCTAAATCAAGAAGATACTCAAACTCACCTTATGTTTGCAAGAGGGAGGGAAGGAGAGGGAGAGATGGGGATATAACAAGGGATAGATAGATGGGAGAAGAGCAAGAGAGAGAGTTAAGGAGATAGAGATAGAGATAGAGAGGAAGTTATGGATAGAGACAGAGATGGAGGTGGACAAGGAGAGGGATACAAAGATAAGGAGAGGGAGGAGAGGGATAGATAGAGATGGAAGAGATAAATATACATATAGAGGGACAGAGAGGGAGAGATAGAAAGATAAATACAGAGATAGGAAGTGATAAATAGAGGCAAAGAGAGGGAGAGATATAGGGGTAGACAAAGATGGAGAGATAATGAGATAGAGATAGATAGGGATATAGAAGAAGAAATATGAAGAGATAAATAATCAGGAAGGTAATCAGGCTTCATTACCAACAGGCTCATGCTATGAACTTGCAATAGGGAGAGAAGAAGATATAGGGATAGAAAGAGGGAGAGATATAGGGGGAAAGAACAAGAGAGAGAGGGGGTAAGGAGATGGAGATATGTATAAAGTGGAAGATAGAGATAGAGATGGATATGGAGAGGAGAGGGAGAGATATAGGGGTAGAGAGAGATGGAGAGATAGAAGAATAAATATGGAGATAGAGATAAAGATAGAGAGAGAAAGAAGTAGAGAGATATAAAAAGAGGGAGTGATAGGGAGAGAGGGAGAGATAAAGAGGGATATATAGAGAGTAAGAGAGATGGAGTGAATAAGAGAGTGAGAGATAAAGATAATGAGATATAGGTAGAGATGGAGAGGGAGAGATAGAAAGATAGAGATAGGGGCAAGAGAGATTAATGAGGTGATAGAGACAAGTGATAGAGACAAGTAATAGAGAGGGAGAGAGAGGGCGAAGTGACAGAGGGATACAAATAGAGATAGGGAGGGATAAACAAGGAGTGTGTCCCTCCCTCTTGTTCTCTCCTTTCTACTTTCTATTCATCTCTACCTCTATTTCAGTTTCTAGATTAAAAATTTATTAGATATATATTCATTCCATATTATATTTAATATATTTATTCCATGTTACATTATATTTAAGATAATTAAAATATAATTTTATGTGTAAAATAAATACATAATTAAATAACATATATGTAAATATGTAATATATAATGTTTTAATAAAAAAATAATTTTATAATAAACT
The DNA here is from genome assembly GCA_007258455.2 of Sequoia sempervirens. Classification (NCBI taxonomy): domain Eukaryota; kingdom Viridiplantae; phylum Streptophyta; class Pinopsida; order Cupressales; family Cupressaceae; genus Sequoia; species Sequoia sempervirens. The sequence goes on from VDFB02359005.1 coordinate 12,195, forward strand.
TAACATTATTTTAAAAAATATGTCGTAATTTACATTATATAGAATATAACAATGAAATAAATTTATTATATATTATATTATATTTAATAATTTATAAAATATAAAATAATACATATAATTTTAGATATAAAATAAATACATAAATAAATAACATATAAATAGATATTTAATATTGATATATCAATAATTTATTTTTGTAATAATAAAATATTATTTAAAAAATATATTAAATAATTAATTGAAATATAAAATATAATAATAAAATAAATTCATTACACATTATAGTTTGTATGAAAAAAAATCCAATTTTTTTCCTCATTGACTTTTATGAATAAAAATATTCATAATTATTAATTATTAATTATAATAATTATATATGTTACTTCATAGTTTTATTAAAAAATATAATATATTATAATAATTTAGTATAATTATATTATTTATAATTTTATAAAATACCTATATTAATTATGCTAATAAATACTTAACTACTAACTAAAGGATGTCGTAATGTTAAAATCTTGCCCGTAATTTTCATTTTAATAAACATACTTTAAAACCCTCGTCGAAACCTTATTTTCAGTCCGTAGCTCGCGAGATTGGAGAAGTGAACTGAGCAGAGTTTGGAGGAGGAAAACCAAAACGGCAGGGACAGCGGGAAAAAACGGCGAAAAGCAGTCGAAAGACTGGTAAAAAAGATGAACGGCTGAGATCCGTTCAATCGTCTTGCATTGATACGGATGCCAGGAAAGCCGTCGATTTAAAGATTTCACTGAAGACATTTCATATAAGGGAACGCCGTCGGCGTAATTATACCCTGTAAAACCCTTACATTCTTATTTTCTTTTTCATTTATTCAGCCATAACATTGTATTGCATCGGGATATCTGGCTTAGAGTTTAGTTGGATTTTGTACAAGATGGCGGACACCGTTCAGTATAAGCTGGAGCGGATGATTCCAGAGCTGGATGATTTAGAGAAAAGAGGCCTGTTTAACAAGAAAGAGATTAAAGAAATTGTGAAGAAAAGGAGGGACTTTGAGTACCAATTGAAGCGACCATGCCCTCTCAAGGAAGACTACCTTCGCTATATTGAATATGAAAAGCAGCTTGAAGCTTTACGGAATCTGAGGAAAAAGGAGGTAGTAAGAGGTTTGAAGGAAAACAATAAAAAGTGGCATTTTTCTCTCTGTGATAAGGCTAGTGCAAGAAGGATTCTAGATATTTATCGCAGGCTTCTTACAAGAAACAAGGGAGATTTGAGGCTCTGGTTTGAGTATGCCGAGTTTTGCAGAGAACACAGAAGCAACAACATGAAAAAGGTCTTACATCTTTTTTTCACTTCATTTTGCTTATAAGTTATGCATACTACACTTTCAGTGCATGAACAGCTTTTCTGGGCAAGTTGAATACTGAATAGTTGAGGTCAGTTCCATTTTAGATATCATGCAATGTTTGTATAGATACAAGAGCATCTCATGTTTCCAAAATCTGATGGTCTTGGCATCATATCGCTTATGTTAGAATATCGAAAGCAGGCATCGGATTAAGTAACACGATAATTAGTTGTATAAGTAATTGAATATTGATTGTAGGATCTAAGATGCAGAAAATTGGTGAGGATCACTTATGAATTTATAATATTCTTTAATAGAATGTTTTTCCTCTTGTATGATTTATAATGTTGATTGCAAGGATCAACTTATTGTAAAGAAGTAACATTTATAGATAAATTGTGACCTGCAGGTTCTTGGAAAAGCACTAAACTATCATCCAAATGTTCCTGGACTTTGGATATATGCTGCAGCTTGGGAGTTTGAACGTAACCTGAACGTAAAGGCTGCACGGGCTCTTATGCTGAGTGGGATACGTGCATGCCCCAAGTCAGAAATCCTTTGGTTGGAGTACTTTCGCATGGAACTCATCTTTGTTAACAAATTGAGAGCCCGCAAAATAGCACTTGGACTTGATACAGTTTCCTCTTTGCGCGATGCTGAAGACAAGGAAGACTGGAAAAAAGAAAACAGTGGCCTGTTCATGTCCCTAGATGAAGAAAAGCCTGATGACGGAGAAATTTTGGAAACAGAGACCAAGGAGTCAGAATTGAGTGCAGATGTGCTTGCAATTAGGGAGTTAGGTTTCAAGATGGCTTATGTGATTTTTAATAAGGCTGTTGATGCTATTCCAACCAGTCTTAGATTTCGTCAACAATTTGTTGAAATGTTAGATCATCTTGATGTTGTAAAAGCAAATGCCTTAGAAGATGGGATGTGCAGAAGCATGCAGAAAGATTTTGCAAATGATGAAAGTTGTTGGGACTGGTTAGCAAGGCGACATATTTCTAGATGCCATTGGAAGAAACAAATAAATAAAGACAAGGTTGTTGCTGCATTGAATAACGCAATTCAGGTAGATTATATTTCAGTAAATTCATCTTATTTGCACATTTTTGTTTTCTGGTACTTACAGTTTTACCTCGTTGGCATCATATGCAAACCATTTGTATTATATGCTTTGTAACTGAACATATATGGTTTTCAAGCACTTGCAGATAGTCAATTTAATTCATTATTCAATTGCAGCTTGCATTGAGGAAAACAAAGCAATAGTTTGAATGGTAACTTTGCATCCACTATTAAGAGAAAAATAGTATTTGGGAATTTCAGTTTTTTTTTGCATTTTTGTGAATTTCTATTTGTGCTTTGTGTTTTGTCAAAAACATGATGCCACACAAGTAAATGATGCACTTGAACAAGGAAAGTTTATGATATACAAAGGCATACACTACTAACTATGAACTCTCTTACTAATTGAAATGTTATATTTGATGCAAATAGCATTTACATTTTGTATTTTTAGCATTTGTATTACACACAATGGCTTCTCATATGACAACCTTTCACATGCACTCTTTGTCTATTCACATTTGACTTTCTTTTTGAATCCTAAAACTATTACTACACTATTTTTGTTTTCCAAAAATGTGAAGATACATAAAACAAATCTTGATTGATAGCCTACTTCTCAAATCATCTAGACATTCCCAGACTAGATGTGTTACCAGTCTGTCTGATGATCCTTTATGATTATTAGCAGCAAAATATAAGACAGCAAATCGGAGAATATTGGTTGATAAACATAACCTGCACAATGAAAGCTACATAAAACACATTAGGTTTAGACTATCACCAAAAATCTTGTGCAAAGATGATCATCCTTTGACTTTCATTGCCGCGAGGCAATACTAATCTTGGACTTCAACCAACTTGTTGCAATTGTCTAGCCTCAACCAAAAATAAATAAACAATTAGATTAAGTAGTTAAATAATGTTCTAAACCCTTGATGATGGAGTAGGTTGAGGTGATCATCGGTTAAAGAGGTGATCGGTCTTTTTCAAGCTGAACATGGGTGGTGTGTTGAGATGTCCCTCCTATTAACCTAACTGTTACACCTATCTCTGCTGGTATGATGTCTGAGATATTCCTTCTGTAGGAGTTTAGTAGATCAACATTTGATGATAGATTTAACAATTCACATTCTCTGAAACAAGACTGAAAGGCAGATATGCATATATATAATTTTGCTGCTAAAACACACTAAAAGTTCGATACAACCATTCAATCAACATAACAGCAAATTGAAGGGTATGATATCAAGTTACATCTAACAGCAAACTGAACTCAAATCAGGTCCAAACCCTACATGCATGTTGTCTGAATTGACTTGCCATGACCTGTTTCATGCTCAGAAGATGTAAGGAAGACACAGATCTGAGAATGAGTGGTTGCAGACCTCAGTATGATAATGAGGTCTGAGATGAAGGACTGCCAGATTCAATACCAATGTCCAGTTTTAGGACAACAACCACAGGGTGTCACAATTAACTGTTTGACCCATAGAAGCAAAAATCCTGAAAAAATCCTCAGGCTTGCCGATTTTTCCCCCGATTTTTTTGGGATTTTTTGCAAACTGTTGACTGGCAAAAAATTGTTGAAAATTGCGATTTTTTTCACATTAAAATCGTGAAAAAATTGCCATAAATCACACTAACAACTCCCGTGTTAAAAACTCTAAAATTGGTGTGCTTTCTGCTATAAATCAGGGTCGCGATAAGTTAAGGGTGATTGCTGTTGACTCTATAGTGTGCCCTACATACATGCGTGAACAGGTTCCTTTTTGCTTTGAACTTTAAGCTTGCAGTCTTGTCAATACGCCCTAAAATAAAGTAAACCACAGTAAAATAAAGCAAGGGATTCTTCATGTAATGCCCCTTGTCCTGCTTCGCACTAGATTTCTCTTGTTGCTTAGGGTTAAGGTTTCCTCTTTTTCAAGTAAATGTTTTCTTTAGTGAAGTGACCTTGGATTGAAGTCTGCATTCATCAATTAACAACATTTCCACAAGTACATATGTCTATTAGTAATAATATCTAGATATTCAAAATATAACATAATCATAAATGCAATTAAGAAGACATATGAGGAGTCATGGATGGATCCGCCCTGAAGTCCTTTGCTAAGCCCAAGAGATTGTGTACCACAATCTTCTCTTTTTGACGACTTAGTAACTGCATTCTACACCCATGTCATCACCTCGGAAGACACTTAACTTATTGGGGACAGTTGGGGGAGCGTATAAGTAGTCTAGGCCTACCACCCCTCCATGGCCTCGGCGGATGCTTAAGTGGGACCCCCACCCTTCCATGGCCCACCCATGCCTTGGGACTGGGCATACTATGAGTGGAATTTCCACCCCTCCAGGGCCCATCGCTGCCTTGGGTTCCGGGGGCGGATTTGAGTGGGGTTTTTTGGCACCACTTCCCTCACACCCTTCCTCCCAGTAAGTAGCAAACACTCATGAAGACAATCTTTAAACAATCAGATATATTTGCATCCATCCAAGATTTATTTCATGCCTATAATCAGTATAATACTAAGAGAAATCACTATCAATTCATAGAGCTATAATCAGGATGACTTTAATGCAATATTACATTATTAATCATATCTAAGCATAATCAGTTAATGTCATCCATTCTAAGCTAAAGAAACATATACATTTCTGCATAATGTTAGTCCTCTTAACTTCCACTAAATGGCATAAATGAACAGAAAAATGCAATATATAAAGCTTCAGAAATTAATCACATTTGCAGCAGTCACAAATATATAAGGTTCCCTGTATATGCTACGATGCAGTAGTTTGTAATCCTAAATGAGAGACCTGGAAGATTCGTAAGTTAGATACTTGACAGTCAGCATTGAATTAGTTATTAAGGAGGATACAATATATATTTCGGGAAGATCTACATAAGACAGCCTGAACAACTATTTATCCATATATTAGAAAGCACTCATCACGTCAGGTATTTTGGAGATGTCAGAGATTATTGCTAAGTGATATCGACTCACATTGATTTGCCGTGATTCTCCACCGGCTCTGCTCATTACTTGCCTTTCTCCTCCACTCCCTATGACCATTGATCGATCTTTACATTCTCCATTTCTATGGTTTTGAGAGATCGTAACTTTCAGTTCAGTCACGTCTTTATGAAAGGAGGCACCTCCTCAGCCGGCAATGGAAGGGTGCTTTGTTAGTTCCTAATGTAGTCGGTGGTTGTAATATTTTACCAATTCATATTATGTGTTAAGTGAATATCATTTGTGAGTAATGTATAATTTTGATTGATTAGTTTGTAACGCTAAGAGTTGCTCCTAACAATGATGCCTTTAGTTCGATCACGTCTAGTATCGAATATTTGAATTTCATGTTGGTCGATGTATCATGAGAAGATGTCGTCGATTACTAATGTAGCAGATCTCAAAAATATGGTGCAAGCTCTTGGCACAACTGCCCAACTGGCCAAGCCCAGGAAATCGTCTTGAATGCATACACCGGGGGATTGCCCGATATCTCACGTGGTCAACAATTTATCATACTCTTAAATATATTGCCCCAGTTTGCATAAGGATATTCTCTTATATATTATTTATTTGTTAAGTTTTTTCCTTTTATATCTATTAGATGTATTTAGGTAGCTTTAGTCAGTCAAAGATATCTGTGATTGTTTTATTATTTATCACAATAATTTAAATAATATCGATGATCTAATATTATTACAATATAATATGCGATAATTGCAATAATATTTGAATTGAGATTTTATAATTTTGATATCTATTTTCTTTGATTGATTGGTTACAACGTTGGGGACATGACACTTCATTAATCAAAATAAGCAATTCCAACCATTTTCACTAGTCGTGCCTGTGCAAGGTGACCTTATAAATGGTTAAAGCTTCCATGCCAAAAAAACTTCAGAAGCTAACTTTGATGACCAAGTTAGTCAAAATTTTACATATGAAACCTGCAAAAAGAATGAGCAGTCTACACCAAATCAGTTCAAATTGTAAATAACTTTTTTGTATCATTTTAAGTTCATTGTATGTTTAGATGTTAGGTGATAAGTTTGACTCTATTCCCCTTAGATTAAAAACATCGATCAAATTTTTCCCAAAGATTTTGAAGTCCTCATATGGCTGAAGTTTGTCCCAAGGTTCCCCCAAAGAAACCATTTGTGGTACCCTAAGTCACCGTATTCGCCGAACTTCAAGCATGAGGTTCGAATTTAGGCGAATTTCATTATTTTCCATTAAATTCGTTCATGTTCGCCTCATTCGCCTGTACGGAAAACGCGGTATTTTTTTATTATTAAAATATGCTTTTTAAAAAACGTTTTTAGGTTTTCTGAAAATCGTTTTAGGTTTTTTGATTTTTTTTTTAAAATGCGGGTTAATTCTGTGTCTGAAGCACAAACGAAGGCGACCACCAAAGGCGTTTTTGAGCTCAGTCCAAGGCGATTGTGAGAGGTGCCGCGATTTGCCAGTTGTTGCACACGATTTGCTAGTTGCCAGTTTCTAACTTTCTCCCTGCACAAATCCTTTCCTCCTTCAAATCTCCAACTTCCTGATAGGCGCCGTTCATTTTTTTTCTTCAGCTGCCATTCATTTTTGTTTTGAAAGATTTAGGTTTGATTTTAGATTATTATTTCTGCGTTATTTTTTCCTATGTTATTTTATTTTATATTATTTTAAAGTTTTGGTTAGGTTATGTTTTATATTTTATTTTATTTAATATATTAGTAAATGTATTTTGTTTTTTAAAATTAAAATGTAAATTTAATATAATGTAATATAATTATATAATTAATAACAGTACTGAATTTAAATGTTATTTTATAATTAAAAATCATATAAAATATTATGTAATATTAATTTTATATTAGAATAAAGTTCAGTGTTATTAATTTTGTTTTTTATTTTATGCTTTTAAAAGTTAAAATTAAAATAAAAAATTAATATATCTTTTATGCTTTTAAAAATAAAATGTAGTCTTTTATTTTGTTTTTAAAGTTAAAATATTTTTATTTTTATACTTTTTAAATAGTTAAAAATTATATATATATTTGTTTTAATGTTTTTTAAAATAAAATTTAATGATTGTTTTATTTTAATGGATAATATTTTTTATTTTGTATTTTAAGTTAAAAAACAATTAATATATTTTGCTTTCATGTTATGAAAAATAAGGTTCACTGCTTTTATTTTGTTTTATAATTTAATGATGAGCCTGACTTTGCAATTGATGAATTGAGTAGATGCAAATGATGATGATTTTGCATCTCAACCAAGATCTTCGCAATCTTGATTTCACATGTTTCTTATGGTTTATATTTTATAAATGTGTCATCTTTTTGTAATGGTTTCAAATCTATTTATCAATGTTAAACTATTTAGACAATTTTCTGGATATATTACTTATATTTATTAAAAAAAAATAAAAAATTATATAAGGCGAATTTAATCCGAATTTTTTATTTTTCGAATTTTGCTCTTGTCGAACTTCATCCGAATTTCAATGCTGCCGAACTCGAATTCGAATTCGAACTTGGTGACTTAGGTGGTACCTATACAAAAATCAATGATCATGCTGCTTTGTCTCTCTTTTTGTCATAGATTAATCATCATTTAAATGTCAAGTCAAATTAGTTATAGTCTTCCCCCTATCAGGTTGCAGCGTTGCCATGTTTTGGTCTAGTTTTTTAGCTAACTCTTGCAAAATATCCAAGGTTGTACTATTCCAAAATGAAAAACGATGAGGTTCCTCATTGATGATGACTGCAGCAATGAAATGAAAGTATGTAAATGTCTAATACTAAATCTATAACCTGCATAGCCTATAGGCACTTTACTTTACATAGAGAACATTAAAAATAATTTCACTTCATGTTCAAAACTTATAAAATAGCTCTTGAAAGATTTCAATCCCGCAGCCATTTTTATGCCAAGCATGCAAATTATGTCTGTAATTCAAAGACATCATTTTGCAAGCTTTAAATCAGAGACAGTGCATTACTCTGAATTCAGACTCCATTCTCCAATTGCAAGCTTGCACAGCTTTAAAGAGTATCTGCCTAAGATTTTAACCATTCTCTTCGACTGGTAATGCACTGTCTCTGATTTCAAGCTTGCACAGCTTTAAAGAGTATCTGCCTAAGATTTTAACCATTCTCTTGGACTGGTAATGCACTGTCTCTGATTTCAAGCTTGCACAACTTTAAAGAGTATCTGCCTAAGATTTTAACCATTCTCTTGGACTGGTAATGCACTGTCTCTGATTTCAAGCTTGCACAACTTTAAAGAGTATCTGCCTAAGATTTTAACCCTTAGCCAATCCTTTATTTTATCACACTTTTTGATCCTCCACTTTTTTTCATTCATGTCATTGCCTTCTCAAAGCTTTTGGTCTCTTGTATCATTTATGACTCCTTTATACACTAGCCTTTTCCACTTTTTTCAGTTGTCATTTCTGCAAAGATTTTACATTACAATTGATTCCATATCTCACATATACACTACTCTATTGTATGAGGTGCTCCAAACGATCTTTAGTTCACAACCTAAGCAAGAAACAGATGCCTTTAAGCTCAACAAACATAAACTTGATAAACAACATGCAAGCTTTCTACAATTCATGGGTTAAAATCTCTATTTTATTTGCTCTCTATATCTGTATGCTATAGAAATGACCTTAAATTTCAAAAAAGAGTAGCATTTGTCTCTTTTTCTACTATTTTTTACATTTTTTTTCAAATCTATTTTTTTCCTGTTTTTTCCTTTATTTTTTCAAAAAATCTTGAACTTTTGGTTTGCCGATTTTTTCCCCGAACGATTTTTGCTGCTATGGACTTTGACCTCCTTCCTTTGCCCAATGAGTGCCTTGTGGGGCAAATTTCCCAATGCTGATAGTATTTAAGTAATTATTATGCCATCCGTGGCTGATGTCTTCTGATGGGTTGGACCTGGGGTAGGCGATCTGAGTTTATGGACATGCATTAGCTCACCCTCCTATTATATATATTCCTCCCAGTTTATCTAGAGCAATATTGTGCCCTCCTTATGATGAAGTTACCTCAGATCTGCCTTTCAGTGTGAACTGGGCCTCACATCTGCTCTTGAATTTGCCAAGTAAGCCTAGCAGCATCACCTCACCTTGGATCTGGGCTAAGTCTACTGTGCAGGGCAGGAAACTGAGTTGGATAATGATGATTTGAACCTTTAAGGATTCCCTGTGAGTGGACTGCTGCGATGAAGGTGGTGATTAGGTGTTTGTATCTGCTGGGGTGTCCTATTAACAGGTGTGTCGCCCTTGCGTAGTGAATGATCTCCTCAATGTGAAGCTTGGTTATGGTGGTTAGTGGATGTTGAGCTGAACTTTCCCAGGTGCCTGCAACAAACCAAAATTTCTGATTTAGTTCAGCCTGCAATTCCCCAGTAGAATAGCCTAGTTTGAGGTGTAGGGTTTTGTCCTAACCTCAAGGGTTTAGTCTTCAAGGGGTTTCTGTCCCTGGAAAGCAAGCTAGATGGAACAAATGCAACCTTCCAATAGAAAATCCAAATGAGCCCTTCCACAAAAGAATTTGCTAATATACCTTTCCAATGGGACACATGGTCCTAGATTGGGCGCCAAGGTTTGAATTTTTATTTTTATTTATTTATTTTTTAATTTTATAATATTTATTTTATATTATATTTTATTTTAATTTATTGTTTTAATTTTTACTGTAAAAAAATACTTTTTAATAATAATAAGAAAGTTAGGGTTGGCAGGGAATAAAGGACATGACAGTCCCTTTTTCCTGAAATTGCTTTCCCTCAAGCATTTTCAGATTTGGATGCTCAAAAATCTCCACTCCTTCCCATGTAATGTTTTCCAATAAAATTTTTTTCCATTTCACCAAGTACCCCAGAATGACCTTGTTTCTTAGCCTACTCTCTCTCATGTCAATGATAGTCTCGGGCTCCAAGATCAATTTCCCTTCATCATCAAGTGGTGGCAGTTCTAAAAAAGGTGTACCCTGCTGTCCAAGAGCCTTCTTAAGGCATAACACATGAATTTTTTTTGTGGATTTTGCTGTTTTCTGGCAGTTCTAGCTCATATGCAACTTCACCTATCTTCCATATGATATTGTAAGGTCCATAAAATCAAGGTTTAAGCTTTTCTACACCACATCCCTTGACGGAAGATTGCCTATAGGGCTGTAACCTTAAAAAAAATGTCTTCTACCTTTAAAATTCTCTCCAAATGGTTGCAATTAACAAACATCTTTTGCTAAATATGGGCATGTCGTAAGTTCTCCTTGTGTGCATTCAAAATATCTAGACTTTATTGTAACAAATCATTAGTTTCAGGAACTCTGCTATTCGAAAGGATCGAATTTGCGAATGAAAATGCATCATAACCATATAGTGCCTTGAAGGGAGTCATAACTATAGACATATGGTGAGTGGAGTTGTAGCAATACTCTCCAAGGTGGAGTCACTTAATCCATGCTATTTGCTATCCTATGACATAATTCCTCAGGTATCTTTCGATCCATTTGTTCACAATCTCAGTTTGTCCATTTTTTTAAGGGTGATAGCTAGTGCTTGGAGTCAACTCCATGCCTATCAATCGAAAAATTTCTTGCCAAAACAAACTAATGAACCTGCTGTTTGTGTCACTTACGATATTCCTTGGCAATCCATGTAGTCTAAATACCTCTCTTAAAAACAAATCAGCCACCTGGGGAGCCTTGTTTTTTGAAGATATAACATAAAAGTGAGCATACTTAGTGAGTCTATCCACTACCACAAAGATGCAATCCTTACTTTGCATTTTCAAAAGTCTTGTGATAAATCCATAGAGATGCTCTCACACCTCTGAACTAGAATTGGTAAGGGCTGCATGTAATATTCCTAAATAGGGATAATAGAAAAACAACAATATCTCCAAAATATGTAATAAAAATTCTGATATTTTATTTGCAAATAGAAAACCCATCAACAAACTTAGAGTCTCAGATCTATGCTCAAAATATTTTTCCAATTTTTCTATGATTTTATAAAAATTTCTGAATATGGAAAAGTTGCAGAAAATCCACTAAAACTGCCCAGAAATTTTTGAAATGCATTACAATGATTTTTATTCTACTTTTCAGAGATAAAACTGAAATGGGTATGTAGATTTAGACATAAAATACCTCAAACCTTAGCTGTCTTCCAAATATGGTGTCAACTCCCAAAATAAATCAGCGCTAGGTCTGATTTTTTGTTGCTGTTCTCAAGAATGTTCAAAAATATGAAAAACCATGCCGAAGTTACTCCAAATCTGAACCTTAGACTTTGAATTTTATCTTCAATGTGGCCTCCAAACCTGATAGACAATTGCAGCTCTAAAAATTGATGTGCTAGGGTTTCACAAACCAAAGCTCTCCATCGAAACACACCCTTCTAACTAGGGGGAGCCCGTATGTCTTTCTGAAACCAGGGATACTCAAGGGTTTCAAACCTTAAGCCAAGTTGCAATAGCAATAAACAAAAAACTCACAACATAATGAGCTCTAAAAGACCCCTAGAGAGTTATATAATAACTCCCAAAGAGATGAATTAATCTCAGCCCTTGAATCACCACCTCTTTATCCAAAGCTCCACATTAAAACCCTAAAAATTGATCCAATAAGCTCCTTGAAAACCCATACCCCCTTTGCCTTTTTATCACATGCTTTTTAAAATCACTTAAAGTACATAAAAAGGGGACAAGTTAAGTCTTTTGGTTAGGAGTTACTTAAGTTGCCTAAAAAGACGTGCCCACAACTTAAAATAGTTTAAGTTCACTTAAGTTGCACAAAAAGACATGCACACAACTTAAGAATAGAATTGAGAACAAGCCAAAGACTCCAATACTTACCCAATGATGCTCTAAGTCCACTTCCTCTTGGGTAATCCAAGGAAAAGACAACCATTATGCTGTTAATCCTCATCGTTTGAGTTGGGGATATTACACTGCAAGAAACCAGTTGGAAATACATGTTCTACTTTGTTTTGTTGACAAGCCAAATACTCCCTAACATTCCTCAAAACATCCCTCATAAGTCCCTTTCATGAAAAATGCTTTTTAACTTGTATGTCTTCTAGTACCTCGGGTGAGTAGCTAGTGGTGTGTCATAAGATTCCCTCAATATTTTCTCCTTCATCTTCGATTTTGAAACAAGATACACTCGGTCTTTATAGAGAATGAACTCATCAAACACTTTGTACTTGTTATCTTGTAGCTTGCCATCCAAAATGTCAATAGAAAATGTGTTCTTTGCATACTCAACTATTATAGAAACCTTCAAATCAGCAAATATACTAGTCATTAAACTGAAATAAGGCGTTCTAGATAATGCATCAGCCACAACATTGTTCTTTCCTTTAGCATACTAAATGTCAGAATTAGAGGCTTGTAGCTTATTTACCCACTTTTGCTGTCGATCATTCAAATCCTTTTGATTGAGGAAGAACTTCAAATTATTATGATATGTTTTCATCACAAATTTCTCACAAACCAAACATTGTTTGAATTTGGCTAGTGCATGCATGATGGCTAGTATCTCCTTGTCATAGACAAAAAAAAACTTCTCTCCAACTCCTTGAGCTTCCTACTCTCAAATGCTATGGGGTGTTTGTTTTGCATCAAAACTGCTCCAATCTTCTCTTTTGAAACATCACTTTCTAAAACAAAAGGAAATGAAAAATCTAGAATAGTCAAAATAGGACATGAACTCATTACCTCCTTGAGCTTATTAAAAGCTCTTTGTGCTGAAATCACTCCAAAAGAAAGCTCTCTTTATGGTCAAATCCGTCAATGGGTTTGCTAGCTGTGAAAACCCTTTGACATGTTAGGAAATATGAGTTAGTGCTCCATGTATGTGGGTAAATAATAATTACATGAGTAATTATTATCATGTAAATGTTAGTAGTTAGTAATATTATTGTTATATTAACAATAATAGATATTACGGTTTGGAGTTGTTTTAACAACTCATATGATTTGAGTTGTGTATTGTTACGTGGTAACATTCACAACTAAATAGGGATTTGTGGAGATAATCTCTCCTTGAATATAGGAGTAGATTCTCCTATATATGTGTAAATTTAAATTATATTGAGTCGAAGATGTGATAGAAACATAAGATTATATGTGTGCAAATTTTTTATTTTAGCTTTTAAATAATTTATGTCCAAATTTTCTTATATGACAAACCTCTTGTAATAGCTACAAAGACCAAAAAACCCTTTCAAGTGTGTTATATACTTAGTTAGAGGCTGATCCATTATTGACTTCCTCAAGTGATCCTCCCATGTCATACTATAAATTAAGATGTCATCAAAGAAAACTAGTACAAATTTTCTCAACTGTTTAATAAATACTTGATTCATGCAAGACTGAAATGTGGCCAATGCAATAGTCATCCCAAGTGGCATGACCAAGAACTTATAATACCCATAATGACACCTGAAAGCTGTTTTATGCACATCCTCTTTTCTTACCCTTATTTGATGATACCTTGATCGTAGGTCAAATCTTATAGAAGTATATTCATTGATCTTGGGAATGGGGTAGTGGTTCTTGATTGTCTTCTTGATCATCCCAAGTGGCATGACCAAGAACTTATAATACCCATAATGACACCTGAAAGCTGTTTTATGCACATCCTCTTTTCTTACCCTTATTTGATGATACCTTGATCGTAGGTCAAATCTTATAGAAGTATATTCATTGATCTTGGGAATGGGGTAGTGGTTCTTGATTGTCTTCTTGATGAGGGCTCTATAATTGATGCACATCCTCATAGTACCATCCTTTTTCTTGACCAATATCACAGAAGAAGTAAATGGGCTAGAGCTAGGTTGTATGTGTTCTATATCCAACAACTCCTTAATTGCCTTCTCAATCTCTTCCTTGTACCTCCTAGGATGACCATAAGGTGTAGTAATGACTAGTTTTGCTCTTTCTTGGAATTCAATCACATGTTGAAAGCTTCTTTCCGAAGGCAACCTCGAAGGAATATTGCTAAACACCTTGATATGCTTATCCAAGATGGATTGGATGTCAACATGATAAGATCTCCCATCCTTGGATGTACCTATATTTGTAATCAAGCATTCTGCTGCCCAAGCTATGTGGACTTCACAAAAAACCCTCTCCTTCCATTTTTCCAAAACAATCTTGGGAGCTCCATTGGATAGACCTCGACGAACCACCTAATTTCCTTTAGATTTGAATCTCAATTCCATAGTTTGATAGTTTTGTGTGAACTCACCAAGTGAATGTAACCATTGGACACCTAAAACCAAATTTGTTCCACCAATAACAACCACATAAAATCATCTCTCACTCTATGTCTCCCTAGGGTTATCTCAAGATGTTGAATCTTTTTGTTGCACAAAATAGTAAATCCATCTGCCTCTATAACCTTGAATCTCTCAAAATCATCTGTCCTCAATCCTATCCTAGTTACCAAGCCCTCATCAATGAAGTTGTGGGTAACCCCACTGTCAATCAATATTGTCATTTTGTGTCCCTATAGGAATCCTCTATTTCGAAAATGATAATACTTGGGAGCTCTTGAAAGTGTAGCAAGTGTGCCCCTTGACGACTCTTCTCCTTCTTTGCTCTCATGTCTTGCCTCATCATCAACAACCTTGGGTTTAGGATCTTCTACTTTTGAATTCTCATTGCAAGCCACCTTTGTAGTGCACCCATCCCTTTCCCAAACATTTGAGTCATGGTTCTCATGGTTTTCTACAAGAAAAGCATAATTTTTTTCTTTTGAAGTTTGTTTATGGATTCTTTAACCCTCCTTGGTTTTGGAGGTAGTGCCTTAGGTTGAGGGAGACTTGAATGAAATGGTTTCTTATACTGACCCTGTGATACATTCTTGGAGTAAACTTGTTCTTAGTCACTTAATCCTCCAAATTCAAAGCTCTCTTGATGGCCTCTTGCAAAAAACTTGGATCAAATGCCCTTACCAAATCCTTGAGTGGTTTAGTTAGACTCTCTACGAATATCACTATGAGCCTTCTCTCAATTGCATCTAGAACCATCACTGATAGCCTTTGAAATTCTGCCACACAATGCTTAACTGTACCCTCTTGTCTCAATTGTGTTAAATCTGAAATGAAGCTTTGGATCCTTCCTATCAAACCTCTATCAATTTCTGGCTGAACTCTTATAGAGTAGTAATCAAACCATGTCTATGAGTCACCAAGCCATGGTACCACCATTCATGAGCCACATCCTCTAGATGAAGGGTCGCAAACTTGATCGCTTTCTCTTGATACATGGGGTTCAATGAGAAGTAGGTATCCAACTTTTGCAACCATGCTCTAGTTGTACAACTATTAGATCCATTGTAAGTGGGTATAGTGATCTTCCCCAATCGCTGTTGTATAGGATCTCCTTTCCCTTTTATGCACATTCCTCGTTTTCATCTCATAGTACTCAATGAAAGACATGTCATGGTGGATTGCTAGACTTAGAGTACTATACTCTGCATGATACCTTGCCATCTCATCCTACTATATTGGTGGTAATTGTTGCTCTTCCTCAAATGGATCCTCTTCTTCTCTTTGCAAAAATTTGGCTTGGAATGTCTTTGTTGGAGGATTAATTGAGACTCCCTCATTAGCTGAGTGGCTACCTTCTGCAAAATTCTGATTAGGTCTACTGGCACTCCATTGTTAATTCATTCTCCTCAAAATTCAAACTATGTCTGCCAAAGAGTCTGTTATGGAAGACTTAAATTTCTTTGCCAACTCCTTTGTTTTCATTTCTAATGATTTCCTAAATGTTTACTTCTTCACTTCGGTCACCCATGGCTCCTTTCTTTTTCTCCATTTGCTGGTATCTGATTTCCCTATCACTCTCTTGCATGAATCTGCATCACAAATGTCCCACAGGTTGGCAAGAAAGATTGGCTATACCACTGGGATGTCCCTCCTATTAACCTAACTGTTATGCCTATCTCTGCTAGTATGATGTTTGAGATGTTCCTTCTGTAGGGGGTTAGTAGACCAACATTTGATGATAGATTTAACAATTCTCATTCTCTAAAACAAGAGTGAAAGACAGAATGCATATATATAATTTTGCTTCTAAAACATGCAAAAAGTTTGATACATACCATACAATCAACATATCTGCAAATTTAAGGGTATGATATCAAGTTACATCTAATAACAAAGTGCACTCAGATCAGGTTCAAACCCTACATACATGTTTGAATTGACTTGCCACGACCTGTTTGACCCTCAAAAGAAGTAAAGAAGATACATATCTGAGAATGAGTGGTTGCAGACCTCAGTATGATGCCCAGGTTTGACAGGAAGGATTGCAGGTTTCAACGTCAATGCCCAGTTTGGGGACAGCAACCACAGGGCATCTACAATTAACTGTTTGACTTTCTTTCTCTGCCCAATGAGTGTCCAGTGGGGTGAATTCCCAATGCTGATAGAATTTAAGTAATTATAATACTATCTGTGGTTGATTTCTTCTGTTGGGTTGGACTTGGGATAGGCGATTTGAGTTAGTGGACAGATGCATTAACTCACCCTCCTATTATATATATTCCTTCTAGTGCATACAGAGCTATACTCCACTCTCCTTGTGATGAAATTACCTCAGACTTGCCTTTCACTGTGAACTGGGCCTTAGATCTGCTCTTGAATATGCCAAGGAAACCTAGCAGCGTCAGCTTGCCATGGATCTAGGCTAAATCTACTGCACAGGCTAGGAAACCGAGTTGGATAATGATGATTTCAACCTTAAGGGATTCCCTGTGAGTGGACTACTGCGCTAAAGGTGGTGAATAGGTGTCTGCACCTGCTAGGGTGTCCTATTAACAGGTGTATCGCCTTTGTGTAGTGAATGATCTCCTTGACGGGAAGCTTGGTTATGGCGGGTAGTGTATGCCGAGTTGAACTTTCCCAGGTGCTTACAATAAACAAAAATTTCTGATTTAGTATAGCCTGCAATTTCTGAGTAGAATTACCCAGGTTGAGGTGTAGGGATTTTGTCCTAACCTCAAGGGTTTAGCCTTCAAGGGGTTTTTCGTCCCTGGAAAGCAAGTTAGCTGGAACAAATGCAACCTTCCAATAGAAAATCCAGACCCACCCTTCCACAAAAGAATTTGCTAATATACCTCTCCAATGGGATGCATGGGTCCTAAATTGGGCGCCAAGGTTTGAATTTTATTTTTATTTATTATATTAATGTACCGTTAAAAACCATTTTTAAATAATAATTAAGTTAGGTCAGCAGGGAATAAGGGATATTACACATGTCTAAGAGTAAGCTTTGGCAAGTTAGTTTTTGAGATATCATCAAAGACTTAGGGAGCCTCTAGTTTTGTGCAACATATGTTGCTATTATGGAAATGCAAGTAGCATATGTCGGGGAAGGGACACCTCTAGAAACATGAGTATCATAGATAGGGACTATAGGATCAAGGAGCATGAGAAGCTTTGTGGTAGGAGTTTATGAGAAACAATAGGAAAAGATAGGAAACAATAACAAATGGCTTTGGAAGATAGGAGGGAAAATTAAATCTATTTGCTTTTCGTCAATAATGCTCTGGAAACTTGATGCTTGTGCTTGCTGTGGGCGGAATGAGTTGATTTTCTTGTTTTCTTTGAGCCTTTATGGTTATTTAAGCTTGTTATCGATTAGTCAGGTGGGTTAGAATGCAGGTTATGGTAAGGTAGATCAGTTATAGATAGAATTAATTATCTTTTGAAAAAATCCGAACATTGATTTCCTTTAGGAAACATTGCCATGAGGCTCAATCTAACATACTATCCTATTTTCATACCTATAAATTTAATTTATTTATTATTGCTTTCTATTTATATTTTCATCAAAACTTATAAAAAGAAGAAACTTGATTACATAATGCCATATAAAGATGTCTTAAGCTAATTAGCTTAACTAATCCATAACTCATCACTTTAATTTAATAATTTATTTACAAGAATTTGTAATAACAAATCTATTGCATAAAATTATTAACATAAGTGGCATTTAAAACGTTTTATTTTAAAAACCACCAATTATGTCTATGAGATACATACATATTGTCTTGTTGATAAAATCATTTTTTAAAAATTGATAATCGATTACAAATATAGAGTCAAAGTACATCATCGATAATCATATCAGAGATTATCCCCCTGCCCCACAGGATACAAAACAGAGGCAGTTAAGCAAAATATCAAAACACTTGATAAAATCATTGATACATATTAACCAATTATGACAACTTGTAAAGAATGCAATATTATTAATAGTTGAAATCTGCTTCTTCTCTGGATTTGATTTGGGAGAGAGTCGGATCATGGTGCTTTAACCACCGTCCATGAAGCTTGCTAGGCTTGCTTGTACTTCACCATGAAGGGTTATCCTGTCCCTCGTGCAAAGGCAATGGAAAAATGGAGCCACCTGGAATGTAGAGAATCTCATTCTACTATGTTCTGCTTATCACACACACTGTACATTGCATATGATTCTAAAACATATCTGAACAGTTTATGAAATAAAAAATTCAATTAAGAAATAAACATTTCAATGTACTTTGGCCAAAGGTTATCTATGACCGTTCACCTATGCACTATAGCTCATCCATCTAGCAATTAAATTATGGAAACATGTGATCAACTACCCTCGAATGAGAATATTGTCATACACACCTAGTCAATCATCTAGTAACCTGATCCCTATCCATAACAAAATTTTAATTACTTTTACTAAATTTTGACATTTTAATTTTTTTTTTCTGGAAACAATTATTTGTAAATGCAATCTTTATCTAAATTCAAACAAATCGTAAATACAAATATTTGCAGTGATCTAAAGTTCACATAAAGGAATGCATTTCCAATTATTGTAATCTATATTTTTAACTACTTTCATTTAAAATATAGAATTACACCACATAATAATCTAAAATAATGATCAATAAATCATACTTATAATTATTAATGATGCACGGGCCAAATTATTATTATTTATTTCAAATTTGTAAAATTAAAAATGAAGATGCATTTCCAGAAATATATGGACCTAGGGCAACGAATATAAAGGAATACAAAGATTGACGCAATTGAACCCAGCCCATCACTTCACTAAATAGTCTGCACTAAGTTTTCAGTCTCCATAAACATATGAAATGAATTTACAAACTAATCAATTTGGGCATAATTTTTCCAGATTTGTATGCGCTAAGGGTTTAGTTTCCATAAGCAAATAAAATGGATTTAAAATTTGATTAAATTGGGTGAGATTTTTCCAAATTTCTTCCTAAGAGCTGCTGCATAAATCTCCAGATAATAATGACAATTTATCATGTAATTTCCAGCATAAAATAATTTAATAATCTCATGCCATTCTATGATAAGAAAGTATATGATACATAGCACTGATACACCTCATTCCTACATTTGGACGGGCCTTTGTAATGGAAAAATGTATCAATTCTTTGTCTGCGTGTCCTATAATTTGGAAAACTATGTATTGAATCTAAGTGATATTGTGTAGCTGCACAACCATGTATAAATTGCAGATATATATTATAATAAAACCAAACTTAATTGTTTCTATTGCTGGCGCAGTCCAAGGAAAAAGGGTGTTGGGTTTTAAGAATTTGTCATGTAAAAATTTAAATGAAGAATTCATAAACTTAGCATATTAACCCACTAAATAAGAGCAGAAATAATTATGTGTACAACTAGGACACCATATTGTAATCTGTAACTAAATGATTAAGGAATTCCAATGTTAAGACCATGAAGGTTTACAATTTCTAGCTTTATCCAAAAGGTTATTATCTCAATCTCTTCTCTGTTGTTTGAGTCTTAAGGTATCTAATGGTTGTGACTCATCATATAGATATAACATTTTCATAAAGCCAGATTTATAGAAAATAGATAGAAAATAAATTGTACAAGTTTAATACTTTTCATCAATCCAAATGTTAATAAAATTTCAGTCAGAATTTAAAAGAACAAACCACATAATGAATTTAAAATGTTAAATGTACTTGTCGATTTGAATTCATAATAAAAATCCCAAATTTCCAAAAACTCTATCTCTTCTTATTCTCTTTTTCCTTTCCATCTTATCAGCTTCATTTTCTATTTCATTTTTTTCTATGTTTTAAAGCAAAAATGCATATTTTTAAGTTGCTTTTATATTTAAAGCAAAATTCATAAAGAATATATTTAATATTTTTATATTATCCACATTATCCAATGCAAAATTATTTAATTATAATAATCTATCAAATAATCACACCACTCACATATTAAAACAATAATATTTTTTAACATATAAACATTTAATTGAATTTTGAATCTACTTGGTGTGTGTAAGGATTCTCAACATAACCTGTTACCCATTATCATGCTGAGACCCTCTCTCTATTCTTACCAATACTTGCACATAGAATTCTTATTTTCCTACTTCATGCACAAGTTAGATAATCACGAGATTAAAATCAAAATTCAATGCAATTCTCTTTTGATAAAATTTATCTAGATCATTTAATTTAATATTAAATAATGTCTGAAAATTTACCATCATATAACATTTATTAAATAATACAAGCATGGCTTTTATATTTACCAACAGATTCTAATAATTAACTTCATCTATTATTCATGTTTTCACAAGCATAATAGAACTTGTTGAAAACTCCCTGGGGTAACAACTCAAGGGGGCTTAACCTTGGTGAAAACTCCCTGGTTAAGCGCGCTTGAGCTGGAGCAGTACTGGGATGGGTGACCTCCCGGGACGGACCAGTGCTTCACCTCTGTGAGCATCACCTAGATGCAATGAGTGCTAAGTGGACCATTCGATATCATGGGAGATGGGTTCTTGTTGAACCACTACTCATGAAACATGGGTCAATGAGTTTGACTCGAAACTACACGGTTGAATCCTGATAGCAATATCATAATAATAGAACTTATTTAGCAAACAATATTTTGCCTATAATAGTCTGCAAATTTATTTTTCTAGGCTACATATATAAACATGGTGTGACACTGAAAATATTCTGATTTTGCTGTAAACATCTTCAACCATTTTCATTCTTTTCCTGAAGTGTTTCAAGAACCTGGGAACATGCCTAAAAGGTGGGAATGGGCTTCCTGCCTGCTATACATCATTTCTAGTATTTATTTACAGGTTCAATACATGTCATTGTTGATTTGGGTTAACCACTGAATAACGTCTCATTGTATATTATGTTTCTGTATACTGTCTAAAGGAGGAACTGCTGTACTAATTGAATTTTGATATAGAAAGTAATGCTAACAGTGAAAAGAGAAAATTGCTCTTGGAAAGCTTGCTAGTGTGTTGACAAAGAGCAGTTTTTGAAGAGCACATAGATTAAGAATCAGAAATCAAAACATTAAGAACATTCATGAACAAAATAAACACCATGAACACCGAGATTATGTGGAAAACCCTTTCGGGTAAAAAAACATGGCAAAATATTGCTTTTGTTATCTTCAAAGGGCACCAACCCAGTTACACAAGTGAGCACCAATCCACTGAGAGCACCAACTCTCCCTCGAAGCACCAACTCCGATCAAGTGAAGCACCAACTCCAATGTTGCTGAAGCACCAACTCCAGACTTCGAACACCAATCTGCATACACATAAACATTGGCCAAGTACAGATAACCTTCTGCTCAAACTTTCAACATCATATCTTGATATTCCCAAGGCTGCTGTAGCTGATTATTCAGTTCAACTCAAACTGAAGCTTCTTTTTAAAATCTTCAACGCTGCAAAAGAAAGGTCTACGTAGGGATGCAAACTGCTCTAAATCACAAACTGAACACTGCTTCATTATAATCTCAATCTGGGCACTACATTGACAATCTTACAACTTCAAACTGCCATCCAAAAAGGACACCAACTTGTATTGGAGCACAAAGAACAAAAATGACTCCTTCGACTGATTTAAACACCAAATAGAAATCTGCACCTTCATGAAACTATTTACAACCGTCACATGAACATGTCCTCAACTTTGCACAGAGAAACCAACTCAGAAATAAATGATCAAGGTGTCTTCATTAAAATCGACTCAAGATGACACATGCTGATTTATTTTTCATGCGTGTGGAACACAGGTAATACACAACTTCACTCACAGCGTAGACATTGAAAATAATGATATCCAGAGAAAATTTTAATGTACCACACCACAGAAAATAGACTTGACTGATAATAAACTTCTCACACAAGATCTCCTTTCTGCATTAATGAGAAGAGGTCTGCAATCTCCTTAATACCACAACCTCTTACACCCACGAACTCAACTCTCTCTCCACATGTCTTCCTCATAAAAGAAACCGTCGCTCCACACACCACTCTTCTATACATGTCGTGCCATCTTCGAACTCAGCCTTAATGCAGAACGTAACTCCAACAATATTGAAATGAGCATGATTGGAGCAAAAACAGAATCATTAACTTCAAACCACCCTCATTCTCACAATAAAGAGCTGCTCGAATATATGAAACAACCTTAGAATTTTTTTTATACCGCGGATAGTAGTCAAGTCTTCAAGAGTGGACCAAGGAATTAGCCGCTACACACACACTATAAACTTCCGTTAGAAGCAATTTTTAAACAACACGTCTCTGCAGACCTGTCATCCTGTGCAGACAGAAATGGAATCGACAGGTATAAATCTGATGCCTCCTTCAAAAGTATTTGACTTTTATAAAATTTAATCTCTCATATAAGAATTGCAACTTCAGACTTGGTCTTATTCGCCCGTTTCAAAAACAAAATACATTCACATCTCTGCCAATAATAATTCCGCCAGAAAGAAATCACGTCCTGAGTCATAATGGAAATGGTATCTGAAATAACATTAAAAAACATGTCTTTTGCATTTTCAGGCAGCTGGAAATAGAAATCACGTTAAGGACCATAAATCATTTCAGACATTAGCCGCCTTACACATATCAATAAATTAGTTTTAAATGCCTTCACATAGTCGCACCATGCATAAGAAAGGAATCCGATAGGATGTTCACAACTTCACACGTTGCCCTGTTTAATATCTGAAGCTGACACTTGCCAGGAAAATCTTGACATGAGTAAAGAGCCGCCACCACAAGAAATAACACTTCTCCTTTTTACATCTTTCATTGTTTGACGCCCGCTCCAGCCAATATCTCAATGTCAGAAAATTATGCTGCCACCATACAGAAGAAAAAGTTTAGAATGACAAAAGCCGTCACCGCCATCATAGAGGTAAAATGAAAAAAAATAGAATAACAAAATTGTCGCTGTCGACCTTACAAAGAAGGTACCATCGCTGCCAAGCCCGTAATAATGTTTGTAAGAATAAGGCAATAAACAAGGAAACCGTCCCAATTTTAAAGGCTTGAACTAATACACACTGTTTTCACCATTCAAATGTGATGTGGCACAGCTGACATAGATTGACTGATTTGGCATAAGACTTGCTGACAAGAAGACAAGCAAGCTGCTGATGTAGACACGCAGGCAGCTCAAGTAGACAACCAACCAGCTCAACCACACAAGCAAGTAGCTCAAACACTCAAGCAAGCAGCTCAAGCAAGCAGGCACGTAGCTCAAGAACACAAGCAAGCAACTCAAGAACACAAGCAAGCAGCTCAACCAATCTCGACATCAATGACAAAACGCTTAACAGTTTTGTCTATTGGTAGACTGTTTGATGAAATCATGAATATGAATTTTAGTGCCCTCCTAATCAAATTGGTCTGTAGGACCCAGCAAACTGTGCACAATGCAATTTGTTTGAATTATCTCAGAAAGTGTAATTTTCTAGTTATCTTTGTTCATGCCAGCAATCTTTGGACGCTTCTCCACCAAAGAGCCATTGCAATTCTTGGAATTCCCAATCAAAGTGCCTAGGAAAAGATGTAAAGAGTTAGGAGCAAGTCAAGATAATAAATGATTAAACACAAAATTTAAAATGAGACAAACTTATCTCAAATGATTAAACACAATGCAATTTGTTTGAATTATCTCAGAAAGTGTAAGTTAGTGTAATTTAGTTGAATTATCTTTGTTCATGCCAGCAATCTTTGGACGCTTCTCCACCAAAGAGCCATTGCAATCCTTGGAATTCCCAATCAAAGTGCCTAGGAAAAGATGTAAAGAGTTAGGAGCAAGTCAAGATAATAAATGATTAAACACAAAATTTAAAATGAGACAATTTATAGAGAGAATAACACCTTACTTGTTGAAAAGAAACTTGGAACCTTAAAAACTTGTTTACTTGTGTAGTAGCTAGTTGATTCAATGGACACATAGATTCAAAACAAATTCATCAATCTTTGTTTGGTTCTCTTGATTTATGAGTTCATGAACCAAGTTATAATTGCAGATGCTAGCATAAGCATGTCTTACATGATTGTATGATGGGCATGCTAGGAGAAAATGAGATTCTTCTTTTTCTTTTGGTTTACATTCTTTTTTGCAAGGATTTTTTTTGGGATCGTCTGTCTATCATTTTGACTATGTTTCTCATTTGATTGAATTCTTGGTTTTGAAATCATAGGTTTCTTCATGAAGTTGACAACCTTCTATAGATATGATGGATGTTCAAGTTTGTGATTGATTATATCTTTACTATAAGATACCTTTCTTTTATTTGTAATATTTTCATCCTTCCAAAGGTTTTCAGATACTTCTAGTTTTCAATTTTTCATTTAGGTTTGCATTACATGAGAGGGTTATCTCATTGTGAATGCCATAAAATTTTAATCATTTGTCAGTGTCATTTCTTCAACCTCCTTTTAGACAAAGATTTATTATGTACCATATTGCTGGGCACTAATAGGAAGACTATCTTTTATTGGTTGAGTTTGTTAAACATATATAGGTCTAAGGCGTCACTGTCAATGGCAATATACTGGCTTCTATGAGAAGGATAGAGTAAGTTTTATTGCTTTGAAGTTATGAATAATGAATTGTAATGAATTGTTTCCAGGTTTACTCGATTTTCTTCTAAGTTTCTCAAGATGTGTGTCGACTCCAAACTTTGCAATCATAAAGGATCATGTATTAGAAGCCTAGAAAATTGTGCTTTCTTTTTATCCCCATGACAGTGTGCAGCATATTTACAATGATTTCCAAACTGTAATAGGCTTTTGATCCTGCAAAATTCTTTTTTGAATTCCAAGGTTCCAGTTTAATTCATGATCAAGATAAATACCTAGGTATATATAATTGTGCACTATCTCAAGAAGATGGTCATGGAAGGGAATTGTAGGGTAGGTTGACATTTTGGGTTCGATTGTCACTGTTTTTGGTTTTATTAACATTTAGAGTTAAACTGGACCTGTCACAAAATTCTTGGAGGACATTTAAGATCAATCAGGACCTGCTTTTTAATGATTATGTTGGGTGTTTGGCTTGATGTGAAATTATTACTTAGAGAGTTTAACTTTCCCTTTGGGGATTAATAGTTTTTGTTTTTGTTGTTCAAGTTGAAATAGGTGGCCTAATTATAAAGGTGAGTCCAATGCCACTGTTTTCATATAATTATTCAATGGAAGCAATGTTTTTTAATTCAAAGACTTCAATGGGTCAAATTCTTGTATTTTCTAGAATAAAACTTTACTTATTTTGCACTAGTTTAGCAGTCAAATATTTTATTTTCCATCTTGCCTTTTATAGGTAAGAAGATAGCAATATGATAGTTAATATGTAGTATGTTTTTGCAGGTTTATGAAGATGCCCTCAACACTATCACATCATCTAGAATGTTTGGGTACTATACTAAATTTTTGCAGAACCTTATAGACTATGATAAATCTGAAGTTCCAGAAGGTTTGGCTCTTTTCAGGAGATTTGTGTCTAATGTAGAGGAAATTGCAATGAATTTACTCAATCTTTATGAAAGGGCCGAATGCTCAGGATGTATAGATGAAAATCTTGCAGAGGAGCATATTTGTTTCCTCTTGAAGGTGGGAGATGTTGATGCAGCAAGACAATTAGCAGAAAATTTTTGTACAGGTGCTTTTTCAAAGGTAGCAAAAATATGGAATTTAAGAATTTCATTGGAAATAAAATTGGCAATGACAAACTCAACGACAGTGAGCAAGCCTGATTTGCAATCTCTATTTGACCTCTATAAACATGTTTTATTGACAATACCTGTTTCTGAGGCTCACCACTTATGGCACACGGTAACATACTTTATACTTTGCTTCCATTCCAATCTTTTCTTTGTAATATACCATCTATGCACGGGGTATGCTTTTCATGTTTTGGTTTATATTCAGTTGCAGCTTATTATTTCTCAGTGATTGATTATCTTTGGTTCTTAGTGGCATATGTAGCTTTTGTGAATGAAGAAACATGTTGACAAAAACATTTGGCATGTCAAATCATTTTCTTTTTAAGCATATTATTAGAAAAATAGTTTTATGTTTTTTCTTTGTCTATTGTGATTTATGTTGTAGGTTTGTTGGCACTTTTTTAGCATTTGAATTGTTTTGCACATAGGCTTAAAATGTTTAGATGCTCACAACCTTCCTAATGTCTTGTCTCTTTCAGTATTTTATATTATTTAAAGCTTGGTAGTATTTTCATGTTCTGGACATATTAAAATGTAGCTTGACATGGGTCAATGGATGGGTACCTATGATTCTAAGTGGCATATGCAGCCTTTGCAGATGAAAAAGCGTATTGGCAAAAACTTTTTTCATGTCAAATAATTGCCTTCTATGAACATACTATTAGAAAAATGGTTATAAGTTTTTCCTTTGAGTCTTTTATGCTATTTCTTGCAGTTCTTTTTTGGGAACAAACATGCATCAGGATATCATCTGTATAGTCAAACTATTTTCGATGAAGGCTTAAACTGTGTAGACCCTTGTGATTCTTCCGAACTTTTTCCTTGTTTTGTATTTTGTTTTATTTAATTCCATTTGGGCTTGCATTCTTAATCCAAATGTTCAGTAGTAGAAATAAAATTCACATATTAATGCATGTTGGCAGCCATTATTCTCTTACCCTCTATATGAAATGTTGGTTTTGTTTTGATTTTGATAAAACGAAAAGCATTCCCCAAGCAATTTATAATGGGGCTTATTTTCAGTTCATCTTAGGCAATCTTAACATTGTGGTAGCATTAAGTCACATTTTGATTTATTCCTTCATTAGTTGTGTTTTCCTCTTTCTTATTTT
>VDFB02359006.1:0-10124 GCA_007258455.2 Sequoia sempervirens
ATTTCCTTGATTTTCTCTGGATGATGTGCTATCTGGTCCGAAAAACCAACTTTTATATCCTTTGGTGACTCTCCTTAGTGATAGTGGTATAGCTCTGCAATGTTGAATATAGGTGATATGCCAAATTCCTCTAATAGTTCCACTTCATATTTATTTCAAAAATCAAACTTCCTGATGATCTTACAAGGTCCAAACTTCTTCATCTTCAACTTATTATATGTCCAAACTAGAAATCTCTCTTTTCTCAAATATACCATTACTTCCTCTCCTACTACAAACTCCTTATGTCTTCTCTTCTCATTTTCTTTCTCCTTGTAGATATTATTCATCTTCTCCAGATGCTCCTTAGCTTGATTATGCATTGTTTCCATGAATCCTACAAATTATTATGCCTCCACACTCCTTTTCATCTCCATACTGATATCTATTAATTTTTTGACTCCTCAAGGTTGTTGTCCTATCACAATTTCAAATGGTGTCTTCCCTATGCTTCAATTTACTAAATTGTTGTATGCAAATTCTACTTGCAGTAGTATTAAGTCCCAATTTCCTACTTTAACTTTAGTCAAACACCTCAACAAGTTCCCCAAACTCCTATTTACCACTTCTATTTGTCCATCTATCTATGGGTGAAATGTTGAACTATACTTAAAATCTATCTTCATCTTCTTCCACAATGTTTTCCAAAAATATCCAATGAATCTAGTGTCTTTGTCTAATACTATACTCTTTGGTAGTCCATGTAATCTCGCAATCTCTTTGACAAATAGGTCTGCAACATGTACTACATCATTGGTTTTCTTACAAGGTATGAAATGCACCCTTGTAGAAAATCTATCCACAACCACAAATATAGAGTTAAATCCTCTCGGTGTCTTAGGTAATCCCAACACAAAATCCATGCTAATTTCTTCCCATGGTCTCTCTGGCACTTTCAATGGTGTATACATTCTAGTGTTTTGACTATTTCCTTTTGCAACTTGAAAAATCTTACAACTTTGAACATATTTCTTGACATCCTTATACAACTGTGGCCAAAAATAGTTCTCAGTCACCAATGTTACGGTCTTATCAATTCCAAAATATCCTACTAATCCTTAGCAATGCTTTTCCTTGATCAAATTCTCTCTCATTGAACTTATAGGGATACATAACTGGTTGTTCTTGAATAACATACCTTCCCGAATAAAATAATCCAACCATTCCCTTCCATATGTCTCTATAGGTTCCTCGCAATCCTTCCATGCCTTAGCAAAATCAATGTCATCCTCATACATATGCTTCAGTTCTTCAAAACCTAATACTTCAATTCTCATCTCTATCAACAAACTTCTTCTCCTACTTAATGCATCTGCAACCTTGTTCGACTTTCCACTCTAGTGCTTCAACACAAATGTGTAACTCTAAAAGAATTCTACCAATCTCATATGTCTTTGTTTCAACTTCCCTTGACTATTAAAATATTGCAAAGCTTGATGATTCATATACAACAAAAATTCCTTAGGTAACAATTAATGTCTCCACTTCTTCAAGGCTTGTATTATTGCATTGAATTCCTTATCATAAACTGAATATATCTTCTCCTAGCATCATTCAATTTTTCACTGAAGTAGGCTACTAGTCTCCCTTCCTGACTTAACACAACTCCTATTGCACTTCCACTAGCATCACAATCTACTTGGAACACCTTATCAAAGTTTGGTAGTGCTAACATAGGTTGTTATGTCACCTTTTGCTTCAAAAACTCAAAACTCTTATGTGCTCTTGATGTCTACTTGAATTCATTTCGATCACCCCTCATTGTTTTGTCATATGTGTGCAAATACTACTAAAATTTCTAATGAACTTCTAGTAAAATATTGCTATTGCATGAAATGATCTTACTTCTCCAACGTCCATAGGTGTAGGCCATTCAACTATTTATCTAACCTTCTTAGGGTCCATCTTTAATCCTTCAACATATATCAAAAATCCCAAATATACTAGTTCTTCCTTCATGAAACTACACTTCTTGATGTTTATCAACAACTTCTCTTCTCTTAGCCTCTGAAATACTTGTTTGATGTGCTCCAAATGTTCTTCCTTAGTCTTATTGAAAATCATAACATCATCCAGGTAAACAATGACAAACTTTCCCAAAAATTTCTTCAGGACTTCATTCATCAACCTCATAAATGTACTAGGTGCATTAGTTAGTCCAAATGGCATGACCAACTACTCATACAATCCCTTATTTGTCTTGAAAGTAGTCTTCCATTCATCTCACTCTCTGATCCTGGTCTGATGGTATCCACTCTTTAGTTCTATCTTAGTGAAACACTTTGCTCCACTCATACTGCCCATGATGTCATCCATCCTAGGAAATGGGAATCTATACTTCACTATGATCTTATTGATAGCTCTTGAATCTTTACACATCCTCCATTATCCATCTTTCTTAGGTGCAAGTACATTTAGTACCACACATGGGCTCATGCTTTCTCTGATAAATACTTTCTTCAACAGTTCCTGTATCTATCTATTTAGCTTTGCATTCTTTGTTGGTGTCGTCCGGTGTGCATCTTTGTTTGGAAAACTAGCTCCTGCAATAAGATCTATTTGATTACTGATACTCCAAATTGGTGGTAATCCATCAGGGACATTCTTTGATACAAGATCTTTGTACTCTATCAATAGTTTAGTGCCTTCCTTCTCCGGCGATTCTTCTTCTCTCATGGTGATTCTTTATGCATCTAGCATTGTGCACTTCCTTGGAATCAAAGAAAAACATAGGTTTTAATGTCTCAATCCATCCAAAAATTTCTTTACATCTACCATGTTCCACACACTTCACTTTCAAGTTCATCTTCCAAAGGTGTCAAGGTGATTCTCTTTCCATTGGACATTATGCTATAGGTATTCTTTCTCCCATCATGTATAGCTTTCTTATCATACTTCCAAGGTCTACCCAACAACATTTTACATACATCCATTTGCATAATATCACATAGTATTTCATCATGATATGACCCTATATGAAATTTTACTAGACATTGCTCACTTACTAGTATCTTGTACTCATCTTGAATCCAAGCTATCTTATAAAGCTTCAGATGTTTTATTCTTTCCAAATTCAACTTTGTCACCATTTCCTTAGAAACTAGCTTAACTATGCTACCACTATCAATGATAACTTTGCAACACTTACCTCTTGCTTTGCATCTAGTCTAGAACAAAATTTTCTTTTATGGTGCTTCCTTAGGTTCCTCTATCTTTTGGAACAGTGCTCTCCTCGTGAATAATGATTCTCCCTTCTTAGGACTTCCTCTGGGACTTAGTGGTTCCACTAGTTCTTCCTCCACATATCTGATTCTTGCATGATTTTCAATCTTCTTACTTTCTTGTCGACACTCAAATTCTCTATGTCCTTCTCCTTTGCACTTAAAATAGGTTCCTCTGAAATTTCTCTTGTCATATCCTTTCTCATCTCTCCCATATCCATCATTGTGGTAAGAATTGTAGCCTCCTCGATTGTGGTGGTAATAATTTTTGTCATCTCTCCCTTTATGGTATGAATTGGAATCCCTCTCTTGTGATATGAATCTATTTCTTTGTTTTTCTCTACATATGGTGTTTCTACTTCAGAATCTGGCCTTCCTTTCTAAAATCTACCTCCTCATCCTCTCTTCCTATGTTCATGTGTTTTGTTTAGCTTTTCCTCCACCTTTAATGCAAACTAATATGCTTCCTCTACCGAATTCATCCTTATCAAACTCAACTCTTCCTGAATGTTCATCCTCAGCCCATTGATCTATCTTTCCACTTTCTCCTTGCTTGCTTCACTATGTCCATTCATGATGAAGGTCTTATGAAATTCCTTAATGTATTATTTCATATTATTTTCCTTATGTCTCAGGTTTTGGAATCTCTTCAACGGCTCCAACTCATAGTTCGTAGGTATAAATTGGTTCTTCAATTTTTTCACAATTCTATCCCATTTCACAATATTTTCTTTACCTTTTATGTTTATCTCAAATTGAACTTCCTTCCACCATATTGCAGCATGTCCTTTTAGTTTAGTCTTTACAAATCTCACTCTCTCCAAATCTTCAATTTCTTCATATTCCAAGTACTCATCAATGTCATTTATCCGATCAATTAACTCTTCAAGATTTAGGTTACTGGTACAGTTTGAAATATCCATTCTAGGTTGCTTTCCTATTTTTGAAATAGCCTTCAACATCTTCATCTGAGTTGATTCTTCCTCTTCTGAGGTTTCTTCAGTT
The DNA here is from genome assembly GCA_007258455.2 of Sequoia sempervirens. Lineage (NCBI taxonomy): Eukaryota > Viridiplantae > Streptophyta > Pinopsida > Cupressales > Cupressaceae > Sequoia > Sequoia sempervirens. Next base: position 4,266 of record VDFB02359006.1, read on the forward strand.
AGATCTGTAGCTTGAACTTCATCATCATCACTTTCATCATTGGGTCTAGGGTTTATGTATTTTCTTTTGTCTTCTTCAATAGCATCCAATCTCACTTTCATTGTTCACATCATTTACACCATCCAATCCATCTTTCTAGCAACATTAGCAGTAGTATGAATTCTCATCAGCGACATCTCTTCCTAGGATCTGGTGCAAATACCTCAAGTCAGTGATCTGGCTACAAGGTTGCAACTGCCTCACAATCTATGATTTGTTGACAAACACAAGTAGGATGCCTCCATTTGGTGATCTATCCACACAAAGATCTTACAGAATTCCTTGCTTAACTTCGCTCTCCTCTCCCAAGGTCCGCAACTCGCTTTGATACCACTTGGTGAAGTCAAGGATGGAGGGTCCAGGAATAGGAATGTCCAACCTTGTAGCAAGATTATACATAATGGAAACTCAAAAAATTGGAATAACAATCCTGCATGGGGGTTTAGAGAATGATCCATTATTCACTAGAAACATGCCTTGCCTTCCAACTTACAGTTTACAGAATGATATATCGTTAAACCCAGAAATACAATGCAGGACGAAGCCCTTATCTCCTATATCTTCCTATTTCTCTAGAACTGTATCACTACTACATAATGCAACTACACAATGCTTATATATATCAATTCCCAGCTCTGGAAAAGGTCTACATCGGCCTCAAGAGGTCCCAAGCCCTGAAGTTGATGAAAAATGTGAAGGTCAGCCAAAACAAATGATTCTCCTTTGATCCTTGGATAAACATTATGTAGATTAGAAAAAAGGTTCCTCGATGCATGTGAATCCTTATGAAATGGTTTCCTAAGCTCTGGAAGTCACGGGATAAGTCTGCACACTTGAGAAGCCAAGACTGGTCTGTGAATTCTCTTTGTCCAATTATAGCTAATATTCTATTAGCGATATCTTTGTATTGGGATCTCCAAAACACTTGCATTTTGGATATGATGTAGATGTTGCAATGACTATCATATATCCTGCTCTATGAGCTCTAATGTTACAATTCAGTATAATGTGGTCTGAAATACTGAGATTGGGTCCTGACAGTTAACTACTGAAATACAAGAAATCATGAATGCAATTTTTTTTTTAGTTGATGCAAGATTGCTTGCAACCTGGGATGCTCCTGCATCAAAAATGTATAGGAGTGAATTTTCACCCCTCTTGAAAATTCCCCTTTTACACCCTTCACTTTAGAAAAATCAAATCCGACCAAATAATTCCATATCTTCATTCTGAACTCCATCCACTTGGCGCTTGTTTTTAGTGTTGGTGGAGGAATCTCTATTGAGGACATGCACATAGCACACGGTGTGTTTTCATCTTGGAAAGATTCCTACCTTTGGAATCTGTAGAGGCATTACGTTCACCATTGGGACCGAAGTGTAATGCTTCTATGCCTTCCTGTTGACCTTTGAATGGCTCTTTCCCTTCAAATTCATCTTCAAATGGCTATGCTTCTTTTTCCATACATCTTCTTGGTGATTGTTGATCTTCTACACATGAATTCACTCTCACTCCACATTCTTGCAAATTCAAGCTACCTATTGCACTATTGGCTTCACAATTGTAGAAAACTTCTTTCTTAGCCTCACCAAAACTCTTGTATTATCAGAGTGATAGAAGCACTAAGAGTGCTCTTATATATGCATCCCAGTCATGTTCATCATATGTGGAAGGTGGACAACTAGCCAAAGGGACAACAAGAAGTATTATACTAGGAGCATCACCAAGTTTAACACATGGTGAGTCACTCTTTATAGGAGGACCATCATGATTCGTATCATTTAAGCTCATGAAAGATGAAAAAAAATTCAGCTCATTATGCACTTCCTCATCAATTTTAGCAATCTCATCATCATCATCCAAGTTAATCACAACAAGAGGCCTAATGACAATATCCATAGAATTTTCTTGTTTTTGTTGTGGCGAAGGTGGAGAGTCATCATGCTTTGTTTCAATTGAAAGGAAACTAGATGCGGAAAACAATTTTCCTAACGTCAATACTTTAGGAAAGAATGCATAAGTACCTTTAATTTTTCAATTACAGTCAAATTGAGATGCTCTATGAGACAGATTACAAAAACAAAGTATTTAGACAAACACACATGAACACCAGATATACGTGGGAAAACCCTTACGGGAGAAAAACCCACCACACCAAGAGAAATCACTTTGTATTACAGTAATCAAAGTTACATAGAATTCCAAACTTATCTTTCTGGTGTCATTATACAACAACATTCATCATGTACATTCTTCGAACAAAAAACTTTCAGGTTACAGCCTTTACAGATTTTAATCCTTCACTAATACAGTTTGAATTCTTACTTCTTTGTTGATGAACCACCTCCAACATCAAAACATCTGTAATTTCAACTATATCCATGAATTCCACACATTGTGGCTCCCTCACACCTTGCTGTGAGCGGACCGCGGTTCCAGTTTATTCTTGATTCATCCCGTGATGCCACATCAGAAGTCATACACGGTCAACAGAATTCGAATTACATTGGCATCTCGGTGAGACACTAACAGTGTCTCGCTGATGCCACATTGACCTCTTATCGATGTCACCAAGAGCCTCTATAGTTTCCAAAATATTATATCGAGCTCCAACAGATATACCGAGTCATCACGTAGTCATTCTGACTTATCCCTTTCACCAGAAGGTCATAGCGAAACACTAAGGTTATGTCTATACTATAGTCTTTAGCATTTTGGTTTCTCTTTGTATGATTTTCAAGTTATGATTGTGTAGGAGTAGGTTTATCAACCATTAATTTATTTTCTTCTAGTAAGGGAGGAATGGAAGGAACTATAAGAGGTTGTTCAACCACTTTATCTTTAGCTTTATAAACTTGTTTGATCTTAGGAGGGACAATAGGACTTATCTGGTTATCTCTTGGTCTTTTGTAGGAAATAGGTGAATTATTTTTTATGGGTTGGTCTTGGGTACTTGGAAGGAATTTTGGTTCAATCATGGGTTGAGGCATATTGCTCAGGGATAATTGTTGAAATAATGGATGCAAAATTTCCTTGAAATTGCAGCCCTCAAGAGGACCTTTTCCAAGAAGAAATTTACCCACACAGAAAGTGTTGCAACTAAGGGCATGCAAATGGAGATTATTTGATTGATATCTAGAATATGATTACAAATATGCATATGCCTTGAATGTATAAGAATGAGTGATATACAAGATGCAATATGATGTTTCCATGTGTCTTGATCTAACAACATGTGACATGTACATCCTAACTACCTACCTAATGAATGATAAACTGATTGAGATAAGTTCTAGAAAAGACAACTCATCTTCTAGAAGGAATCTTATCTCCTACAAACATGGAAAAGGTAATGACCCCATTATTAATGATTTTCTAATGATGCAACCTAGGACTTAAATAAATAAATAAAAGACCCAAGTTAACTTATGCTAGTGTAATAAATAATTAATTACACTAACACCCCCCATAAGTGCAAATTAGGGAGGAAATGAAATGCAATGATTATTCAATGATGATGGGTCCCAACTACATGATGGCCATATTAGGTACCCATTTACAAATGATAATGAAAAATTCAACTAATCTCCCACAAACAGAGAAAATGGGAAAACCCAATGGGAAGAAAAGCGCTCTCCAAAAAGGAGATGAAATGCAAAAAAGATAAGTGAGGAAGGATGGAGGACTCCCAAATACCCCCAAGTACACCATCCCTCACATGGATATAATATAATTAATGGCTCCCCCATAGGGAGGAAATAGAGAGACTATATAGCCCCCCCAAAATATGTGATCACCCTATAAAAATGGTAAGTTATTGAAGACAAAACAAGATCCAATGTTGACAAACAACATGTCTCCCTTTCGGAAGAAACAAAACCAAGTGCAAGTGTAGAGATGCTTCCCATTCCGGATAGGAATTGAAGGAAGGAAGAATGAATGCGAATGATGATGTCTCTAAAAAATTTCTTAGGTGTATCCTTTCCTAATCAAGATGAAGATGCCACAATCAAGTCAAGTACATGCCCAATCAATGTAGAAGGTGACAAAATAGGACGATGTGGAAATTGATGTTGAACAAGATCCAAAGATGACCATGCAATGATCCTTCGATTGAAGGGATAAATGGAGACTAGATTGCCCCCCCAAAATGAAGTGTCCTCAAAACCACTGAGAGAAGATTGAATCCAATCCAATGGTGGATGCTGAAGAAACTCTGAATCTTGAATGAAGTGAGAGGGAAAAATTCTCATATATGAAATCTCTGAAGAGAAAACAAGTTCCTCCAAGATAGTCTCTAGATCCCCAATAAAGGTTGAGATAAAGGAATGTGGAGACTCAAGAAAAATATCCAAACAAGGATCTGAATAGAGGAGTGATATCCCCTCAAGAATGTCCTCCAAACCTATAGAAATAGCAAGTCAGCAATCCCTAAAACAAAGCCATCCTGAGATGTCAAGCCTGGAAAATTGAATGTGTCTTGAATAGAAATGATGGAAGCCTCAATCAATGACTTTGGACAAGGAATCACTAAATGTGAAGGGATACCAATAGTCTTTGATGGAGAAGGAGGAACATTTGAATAAACCTTGTCAACCTCTTTGGAAGATTCAAGGCAATGCAAACAAACAACCTCCTACACAACAATATAATCATAGGGTATTTGATCTACGGAATGACATTCTGAATTAGGAGTATCAGAATCTCCAAATAACTCCCAAATCTTAGTCCAAAGGATGTGAGGACAATCAAAATGATCAATAACACTCAAAACATCACAATCAACTTGCATTGAAATGATCTCTAAGACAGTTTATCTAGTGCAACTCCAAGCAAGTCCATGAATACCTTCACTTGGATGGGGAACTATACCATACAGATGTTGCAATAATTCAAGTGATTGAAGATGGTGGATGATCCCATCTCACCATTGTTTATATTTTCCCTTGTGTCACATAACTAGAGAAGGAGTATATGCAAGCCCCATAATTTACTATCAAATTTCTCCAAAAAACAAAGACAATGACCTTCAATAGAAAATAGAAACTTATAAATATGATATGCAAATGATTAGATTCCACCCAATGAAAAAATACTTTTCCCAAGCTTCAGAATATCCAAGTAATTGAACAAATGCAACAAATTGAACAAAACCAATGCAAGAGTACCTAGAGCTAAAAATGATCAAAGTAAATGGACTGATGAAAAAAGCTTTGAAATACCTTCTTGATGCCATTGGAATCACCAAATTTTGATAAACGGTTGAGAATATAGGAGCCTTTAAGTCCAAAATGAAGGGTTGAATTCAATTGATTGGATATTTTCTAGCAATAGAATACTACAAAATGGATATCACCATTGGAAATTATATCAAATCCTCTTTCCAACGATATCTCGTTTACTAATTTTTGATACCCTAGTGAAAAGTTATGAAAAAATGAAAAAAAGGCCTATATTAGGCAATCTACAGGCTAAACTAGGGCAAAAAATTAGCCCCTCAGATTGGCACATGGTCATTGATGTGACCAAAAGGTGTACGATGGGAAAAAAAATCCCTCACCAAGAGCAGAATTAGAGCTAAGCTTTTTGGGTGGAGAAACCAAGGTAGTGGTGGCGCCACTTCTTATAGCAGGGCCCTCGCTTGTTGATAGAACCAAGGCCATGGCCAAGGGTTGATATCTCTGAGAGTGTTGACTGAAAAATGTTGGAAATGGAGAGAATGGTTGGCAACCGACGAATGAACTAACTGGTGGCGAGAGCGGCAAAGAACAAGTCGGCAAACAGAGGCAAGTGCAAAGACGGTTGGGTAAAAAGAAGTTG
>VDFB02359007.1:0-33914 GCA_007258455.2 Sequoia sempervirens
CATAGGTCTCAAGGTGTATGGAGACTCTCAATTGATCATAAATCATGTCAATAATGAATATCAAACTAAGGATGATAAGCTCACTCCATACAGGAAATTGGTTGAGACTCTAAAGGAATCCTTCATAGACATAACATTTGAGTAGATTCCAAGAACCAACAATAGAGCAGCTGACGCCATGGCTACAATTGGATCCCTATTAGACATCCCTCACAACATGCTGAAATATGAATTTCTAATTGAACAACTTCTCATTCCCACATTCGAGGTTCCAGAATTTGAATATGTGTGTGTGATTGTTGGTCCTGGTGATCCTTGGTATCATGACATCTACATATATCTTCGAATAGGAGTCATACATGCTAACCTACCATCAAGCCTAAAATGAACCTTTATAAAAAAATCATCCATATTTGTGATCCTAGGTGATACCTATACCGTAGAAGCATATAAGGTACCTTATTGCACTGTCTAAATGTTGAGGAGGCATTAACCGCTCTAATCAAAGTGCATAATGGTATTTGTGGCTCAAACTCGAGTGGAATGATCATCACCAAGAAATTGTTGAGGATGGGGTATTATTGGCCCACAATGGAAAGAGAAGCACATGATCATGCTAAGAGGTGTATATAATGCCAATTGCATGGGGACCTCATCCATGCTCCAGCTCAAGAGCTCCATCTGATCATCACACCATGGCCCTTTTCATAGTGGGGACTCGATCTCATTGGAAAAATCACACCCACCTCATCCAATGGCCATAAATTCATTATAACTACAACTAAGTACTTCACAAAGTGGGTGGAGGCTATACCCATGATGTATATCACTGGAAAGCAAATCTCAAAATTTATTCTAAACTCTCATCTGTTGTTATGGGGTCCCACAAGCTATTATCTCAGATAATGGGACACTATTCAAGAACTAGGAGGTTCATGACTTATGTGAGAAATTCAAAATCCAACATCGCTTCTCCACCCTGTACTATCCCCAAGGCAATGGCCAAGCAAAAGCTACAAATAAAACCATCCTCAAAATCCTCAAGAAAATACTCAATGATGCAAGTCGTGACTAGAATCTGCACCTTAATCCTGCCCTCTGGGCTTATCAAACCAACATCCGCACACCCACCAATGCCACCCCATTCTCCTTGGTCTATGGATCAGAAGTCATACTCCCCATTGAGATCGAGCTCCCATCCCTCATAATATCACTACAAAACCTCATCACTGATGAGGATTATTGGGTGTCAAGATTGAACGAGCTAGACCTACTAGATGAGAGACACATAGATGCTCTGAACAATCTGCAAGCCTATCTGAATACACTCAAATAGAGCTATAAAAAGAAAATTAGAAGCAGGACTTTCCAAGTTGGAGAACTGGTCTTAAAAGAAAATTAGAAGAATGTCCCAAACCTAAGCAGCAAAGGCAAGTTCAAACATAATTGGTTAGGATCTTTCATCATCACAACAAATTATTAATCAAGGGCATATCAACTATCAACACCCGAAGGGGAACCTCTACAAGTGTTAGGATTTAGGTGTCATCAACCTTGTAAATCCTTTATTTTATTATTCTCCTAAAGTGTTTTGTACATTTACCCATAAGAGGTGAAACTGTTTGACCAACAGTGGTGAAAGAGACTATGTAAATGTAGTGTTACCGTTATCGTTTATCCTTATGGAAAAGGACAAATTAGCTAAGCGACCCACCTTGGAATCTTCTAAAATAAGGTTGTGGGTCAAAATAGGGTGTTGTAAGAGCATCTATGGCATGCATGCAAGTTGTCATAAGATGCTATGATAGTATGACAGATTCCCTATGACAGAATATGCTATTTTTAGACCTAGGCACCCATGCATACAAGATGCCTTATGACAGCTGTAAGAGCATCTATAAGAGGCTATTTTTTGTATTTTTGACCATTTCAAGGAGGGAGGTGTGGGTTTTTCTAGGTTTTATTGCTGCCTATTGTTTGGTGAAACCATGGTGGTTTTCATCCTTACAAATCTCTATAAATTGGGGCCTTGAGCAAGTGTTATCAGAATTCAGTTTTGCAGGGTAATAGGGTGCTACTGGATTTACAGGGAATGATAAGAGAAGTATATTTTTGCATGTAATATTGAAGATTATCAGTAATATACTTGCCTCTTTTTCGGTGGTGGAGTTTTTTCCCTTCGGGGTTTCTCCACATAAGTTTGTTGTTGCATGTGTTATATTGTTCTATCTCTCTCTCTCATTCTTTCTTCACACTAAGGCTAAGGTTAATCTACATATTTCAGATTTGCATCCACACATTTAAGTTCATATTGCAAGCTTTCTTCACCTTGTTTTTCAACATTTGGTATCATAGCTAACGGTTCTGTTAAGGAAGGGACGCTTTCCTTTTAGAGTGTTGAAGGTTTTTTGCTGCAGTGGGAGCTTTTGTGTTGTGGGTTTTGTAGATTTGTGAAAGATTGCATACCATGGCCTCCACCTCTCATCTAGATATTGAGAAGTTCAATGGAACTAGTTACAAGATGTGGAGGTTGAAAGTGGAGGACCTTCTTGAGGAAAGAGATCAGTGGTTACCAGTTTCAGTTTAAAAGAAGCCATCTACTTCAACCTTGTCAGATGAAGATTGGAGTAAGTTAGACAAGAAGTCTCGAGGGACTATTCGGTTGTGTCTCACAGATTCTATCCTCTTGAATGTCTCTTCAAAATACATAGCATACAAGCTTTGGAGGAAGATAGGTGAAATCTACCAAACTAAGAGTTTGTCTAACAAGTTGTATCTCAAAAGATGTTTGTATTCATTAAAGATGAAGGATGGTGAGTCTATTGCTGAACATTTGAATGCTTTTAATTTGATTATAAGTCAGCTTGCATCTATTGATGTTAAAATAGAAGATGAGGATAAATGCATTTTATTGATTTGCTCTTTGCTAGAATCTTGGGAAAATTTAGTTATTGCTATAACAAGTGGTGGTGTAGATCCTAAGTTGGATACTATTATTCCCATACTTCTTTCAAAGGAGATGAGGAGAAATACCATCTTGTGATCAGCTCCCCAAAATGCCTTGCGTAATGCGAGGTATTGGGACCAAGGAGAAAAGATCTAAAGGGGATAAGAAGAAGGATAAGTCTAAAGGACGATCTAAGACCCCTGGAAAGAGCAGAGTGAAGTGTTGGAACTGTGGTAAACAGGGACATGTGAAGAAGGAATGTAGAAACAAGAAAAAGAATGCAGATTCCTCCACGGAAAAGTCCTCTAATAACGGTGATTCTGATGCTTTGATTATTTCAGCTAACACAGTTTGTAATGATTCTTGGCTTATTGATTCAGGTGCTTCCTTCCATATGAATCCTCATAAGGAGTGGTTTTCTACATACAAAGAATATGATGGAGGAGAGGTCTTCATGGGTGACAATAGCTCACAAAAGGTTATTGGTAAAGGAAAGGTAAAGTTGTGTTTCAGTGATGGGAGGGTTAAAACCCTTGATGATATTTTACATATTCCAGGACTTACACAAAGTATAATTTCAGTTTCCAAGTTGAATGATTTTGGGATGCATGTGACATTTGATAAGTCTGGTTGCAGGATGGTAAGGGGAAGTTTGGTGGTTGCTAAAGGATCTCAAACAAGGAATTTATTTACGCTACATGCCTCTACTTTTGTAACTCCTCTTTTTGTAACTAGCGAAATGCATGTGTATGTTGTGGCACCATAGATTGGGTCACATTGGTGAGAAAAGGTCTTGGACCATATGATAAGAATCTAGTAGAGCGATATTTCTGATTATTTTGTTGGTAAAAATGATTTCCGTGAGGATTGTGTGTTTGGTAAACAAAATAGGTCATCATTTCCTAAAGGAACTAATAAAGCTAATGGATTGTTAGAACTAATTCATTCAGATGTATGTGGTCCAGTGGATATAGATTCTTTGAGTAGATCACGTTATTATGTTTCCTTCATTGATGATTACTCAAGATATACTTGGATCTATTTTATGATCTAAAGTTTTCACCAAATTTAAGGAATTTAAGCATTAGTTGAAAAGCAAACAGATTATAAGATAAAAGTATTGAGATCTGACAATGGAGGTGAATATTGTTCTAAGAATTTGATGAGTTTTGCAAACATCACGGGGAGCCCCATTAGGCAAAAGACTACACCTTACACACCCAACAAAATGTGGTGAAAAGAATGAAGCGTACATTAATGGAAAAGAGCTAGGAGTATGTTAAGTAGTGCTAGAAGTTAGACAAATGCTTTTGGGCTGAGGCTATTGGTACTGCTTGTTATTTGAATAATAGATCTCCTTGTAAAGCTCTTGTTGATAAAACTCCTTATGAAATGTGGTTGGGTAAAAGCCTTTAGTTTCACATTTAAGGGTCTTTGGTTGTGAGGCTTTTGTTCATGCGCCTCAAGAGAAGCGGTCTAAATTGGATCCCAAATCTCAGAAATGCATCTTTGTAGGTTATGGTGAAAATGTTAAAGGTTATAAATTTTGAAATCCACTAACACGAAAGATGATATTTTCTAGAGATGTTATTTTTAGGGAATTTAGAGCTAACTATGAAGATGTGCAACCAAAGGAAAAGTCAAAGATAGTGAATTTTGAAACTAAGCAAGAAGATGCACATGTGGAAGAATAGAGAGATGGACAAGAAGATGGAGAAGAAGAAGAGAGTTATGAAGACTCTGTTGTAACAGAAGAAGTTAAAAACAATGAGGATGATAATGAGGAGGAACCTCTTACTCCACCTTTGAGAAGATCCACAAGACAACTAAATCCAGTTGACAGGTATAGCCCACCTGATTTTCATTGTAAATTTGTTTTGTTATTAATAGCGATGATGAACCTAGATCTTTGGGGAGGCTCTCTCTTCGAGAAGAATGAGTCTTGGATGTAGGCCATGCATGATGAGATGATGTCTTTGAAAAATTGTGACACCTGGGATCTTGTTAGTTTTCCCAAAGGAAGAAAGGCCATTGGTTGTAAGTGGATATATAAAAAGAAGTTTGGTGTAGACGGAAAGTTGGAACGGTACAAGGCCAGATTAGTGGCCAAGGGCTACTCCCAGAGAGAGGGAGTTGATTTTGGTGAAATATTCTCTCCTGTTACTAAGTTAACCTCTATTAGATTCATTTTATCCATTGCTGCTGCTTATGATTTAGAAATAGAACAAATGGATGTTAAAACTGCTTTCTTGCATGGGGATCTAGAGGAAGAAATTTATATGCAACAGCCTAACGGTTTTGTTGTGAAAGGAAAAGAACACTTGTTTTGCAGGTTAAAGAGGTCTCTATATGGTTTGAAACAGTCACCTAGGATGTGGTACCAAAAGTTTGATGCATTTGCATTAAATATGGGTTTTGTTAGAAGTGATGAGGATCACTGTGTTTATTTTAAAGTTATTGATGATCGGATCTTGATTATTGTCTTATATGTGGATGATATGTTGTTCATTGGTAACAATAAGGCAATGATTAGGGAACTTAAAACTCAGCTTTCTGGCACATTTGATATGAAATATTTAGGGGCTACTAAATATATTCTTGGGATGGAAATCATTAGGGATCGGGTTCACAAAAAGCTTTGGTTAAGTTAAAGAGTAAGTATGTTAACACTATTTTCCAGAGGTTTAATATGCAGGATTGTAAACCAGTAAATATTCCATTTCCTGTTCATACTAAGTTTAGACATGTGTCCTAAATTGGATGATGATATTGATAGAAATGTCTAAAGTTCCTTATATAATGATGTCGGTAGTTTAATGTATCTGATATGGTTTGTACTAGACCGGATATAGCCCAAGTAGTGGGAGTTCTAAGTAGGTTTATCTTATAAACACGGTAAGAAATTTTATTGAACTTTTGTCAAAAATTATTGATTATTTGCAGGCACCCGATTCTTTGTTTGTTTTATCATGAATGCTTGACAATTTTGATAAGTCATTGGACATATAGGGTTTTGTTGATGCAAATTGGGCAAGTGGCTTGGATAGTCGAAGGTCCACTAGTGGCTATTTGTTTACTTTTGTTTGGAGGAGCAATGAGTTGGATGAGTAAAAAACCTACATTTGCTGCTTTGTCTACCTTGAAGCAGAGTATATGCTACTACATGCCTCTAAGGAGGTAGTTTGAAGTTCTGAGACTTGGTAATGGTATTGGTTTTGATTGCGGGATAGTGAGGATTGGATGTGATAGTCAGAGTGCCATATGTTTGGCTAAAAATCCTATGTATCATGCTCGTACTAAGCATGTTGATGTTCAGTATCACTTTGTGTGAGAAATGGTTGAGAATGGACAAGTCTTGATTGAAAAAGTTGACACTTTGGATAATGTTGCAGATTCTCTTACGAAGCCAGTCACCACGGAAAAGTTCTCTTGTGCAGAAGGCCATGGGCCTTGATCACTGTACTTAATTCTATGTAATTGTATCTCTATGGGTGTAATTTACAATGTATGATGTCAAGTGGGAGAGCTTAGGATTTAGGCATCATCAACCTTGTAAATCCTTTATTTTATTATCCTCCTAAAGTGTTTTGTACATTTACCCATAAGAGGTGAAACTATTTGACCAACAGTGGTGAAAGAGACTATGTAAATGCAGTGTTACCGTTACCATTTATCCTTATGGAAAAGGACAAATTAGCTAGGCATCCCACCTTGGAATCTTCTAAAATAAGGTTGTGGGTCAAAATAGGGTGTTGTAAGAGCATCTATGACATGCATGCAAGTTGTCATAAGATGCTATGATAGTATGACAGATTCCCTATGACAGAATATGCTATTTTTAGACCCCAGGCGCCCATGCATAAAAGATGCCTTATGACAGCTGTAAGAGCATCTGTAAGAGGCTATTTTTGGTATTTTTGACCATTTCAAGGAGGGAGGCATGGGTTTTTCTAGGTGGTATTACTGCCTATTGTTTGGTGAAACCATGGTGGTTTTCATCCTCACAAATCTCTATAAATTAGGGCCTTGAGCTAGTGTTGCTCGATTAGGTTTTGCGGGGAATTGCTTGAGGTCTTTGCTTTGGATTCTGAGGGGAATGATAAGAGAAGTCTATTGCTGCATGTAATATTGAAGATTATCAATAATATACTTGCCTCTCTTTCAGTGGTGGAGTTTTTTCCCTTTGGGGTTTCTCCACGTAAATCTATTGTTGCATGTGTTATATTGTTCTATCTCTCGCTCTCATTCTTTCTTCACACTAAGGCTAAGGTTAATCTACATATTTCATATTTTCATTCACACATTTAAGTTCATATTGCAAGCTTTATTCACCTTGTTTTTCAACAGCAAGAGCAATGAATAGCTCCCATCTCAAAAAATTATGCCTAAATCTTTCAAGGTATAGAACCAGAAAATCCAAAAAAAAATAAAAAAAGCAAAAAATCCAAAAAATTAGAAAAAGTCTTGAAAAATGGTTACCTTAGTGAAAACATAGAAATAGGTGTCTTGGTAACAACAAAAAATTAAAAAAGCAAAAATCCAAAAAAAATCAAAAAAAGGATCAAAAAAATCATCCTCTAGTGAAAACCACTTCGGTGGCACTTTGGGCAAGTACCTTGGTGAAAACCTAGAAAGTAGGGGTCTTGTGTAAAAAAAAGCACTTTCCATCCACCAGGATCTTTACGGCTTGTTCGACATCATCCCCCCATTTCGCTTCCATCATCCATCACATTTAGGTCCTCATCCATCACTCATCCACTGGCATCTGCACCATAGTTTGGTCTTGTTTTCGTATCGTGACCCCTCCTAGTACTACTCGGCCCATCCTCAAGGTCAATTTTTCATACCTTTATCAAGGTAGTCTATTGCATCACATTGGGGGCATGTTCTTATTGGATCAGATTCATGTATGATCTTAAAATCCTCAAATTAGAAAATCCAAAAACATCAAAACATATCAAAATCTGAAAAACAGGTCAAAGTCTTTCGAAAAGACAAAAACAAGGTAGTCTTGTCGAACTATGTCATCTCTGAGCTTGAACATAGGGAAGGTTGATCTTTGATCATCCCCTAATACATTTAAGTCAATCCTATAGGAGTCTATCATAATAAACTGACATTTCATCATGTATATCTTCATCTGTAAATCGGTCAAGTTGTCAGTCGAACTACGTAGTCTCTGCATGTATAACGTAGGCAAGGCTAATCTACTGATCAACCCCCGAGGCCCCTAGGATAGGTTTTTTAGGTTAATCTCTTAGTCAAAATGTTAGAAAATCCCAAAAACATTGGAAAATCAAAAAACAAAAAAAATCAAAACATTTGCAAAAACTCAAAAAATACCAAAAAATAGCTTCAAAACATTACAAAAAAAAAAACACCAAAAACATCCAAATATTTGAAAAATCCATCCATCTCATCTTGCCTGCACCCGCAATAAAAACCATCCATAATAAATTGATCATCATCCTCAATCTTTGGTAGGATAATCAGAAAGAAGTCTAGCAGAGTAAAATTGAAAACTCAAAAATGTCAAGTCTAATGTCTAAGTCAGTACGTAAGCAAGTTGGTTATCTCTTCATATTGGTAACTCATCATCTAAATTGGTCCCATATCAATCATCCCTTAGAAAACTTTGGATAAATGAAATGATATGCCTCCATCCACAAAAATGTCCTAGGATGAATCCTTCCTACAATGGGCATTATCTTTTGGCAATAAGTTTTGGTTATCACCCCTAGAAAACACATCCTCTTTCCATTAGTGGAATTGAAGAGCATCAGTTTCTTTGTTTACTTGGTCTTTATCTTTTAACTTATCTTATTTGCACTCATTCCAAGGACATCTCAATGATATCCCAAAATAGAGGATTTAGAGAAATAGGAATGGGGCAACGATCATTATCTTTTATCTGTTGTGCTTGTTGGACGTTTTTGTAATATAACCTTGGCGAATACTTGCTTTGTTAGGTATGTATGGAAAAGGTCAAGGGCAACTTGTTGACTAGTACAAGGATAGGTTTACTTTTACGTGTTTTGGCAAGGATGTCTAAAACCTTTGAAGTACATCCTAGCAAGGCTTTTGTATGTGGTGTGAACAAGAATACTCCTATCTGATTGTCAAGTCAAATTCCATCACATTGGGTACAACGCCATCCTAGTTTTCTATACCTTGATGCATCGTACCACGTGTGTTATCAAACATAAGAAAATTTGGCCCTTTGAAAATCCCAATTCCTCGGCAAGTAATAATCATCATCACCATCATCATCATCATCATCATCATCTGCATTTGCATCATCTTGTGTTTTGTTGAAATAACTTCTTCTTTTCTTACTAACCATGCTAACAAGGTACTATGATAGTTGATCATCATCATCATCATCGATCCTGCATCCACAAATCATTAGCATATTGCATAAGCATATCATATAGAAATCATTAGCATATGGCATAAACATATAATATAGGGAACATACACATTGCATTTCAAATCATCATATAAATAGGCTACCATAAACATTCTTTAGAGATAGGTGCATCCATGTCATCGAATTCCACCCATTATATTACATCTCATTGCATAAACATTCAGTTGCATTTCATTACCATATAAATCATCACATAAGCATTTACAAAAGAAAATGTCCATAATCACTTTTGCATAATCATAAGCAATAGGTATATAAGCATTTAACTCATTAGGCATACATACTTGCATAACATCATGACATCATATTATCACATTACGCTTACATGACACATTAGCATATCACCTTGCATTAACATATCATTGCATCACATACATCATCATTTAGGATATTAAACATTTGCTATTCTAAGCATCTTATAAAACTATTTCATTTGCATCATATCATGACCATCGCATCATATCACATCCATCCATAATTCATCTCATATATATAAGCATTTTCTACACATCATTGCACATACCATAAATCAAATCATTTCACATATTGCATTTGCATAAAATAAACCATCATATAGTTAACATTATTGCACATCATCATAGGTTAGCATAATATAGATTTGTTAGTCATAATCATTGCATAAACATAATTAGAAAAAATGCATCCATAAAACATCACTGCAACTTAGCATATAGAAATAAATCATACATGCATAAATAAAAGAGTACACATTGCATCACATCAAAATCATCATCGACTCATATATATCATCAATCATATCACTATCATAGTATAAAAAAACAATTAGATCACTGTGCATATGTGTCAATTAGTACAAAATTCCCATCAGGCTATCAAAAATGAGCCCATAAGGCACAAAAAGTACATCGTAATGTTAGGATCAAGCCCAATCTCTGTGAATGCTGTCCTTGCCCTTGTCAATGTGACCCTCTGTTGGTCTCTAGCTAGCCCGCTCTGAGTAATCGGGGACCTAGTCTAATCTAGGTATGGTGTCATGGTAGGCCCAATGATAGTACTCTATCTCTCAGATAGCATCCCTATAAGATCGAACCGACACTATACCCTCGGGGAAGGAGGTTGTCATGCTCTCAATCTGCTGCCTACGACCTAGCTCTATGGCTACTTGTAGCTTTGCAACTTGTCTCTGCTACACCGCCTAATCCCTCTCTACTCTAAGATGCTCTCTCTCAGCCCATGCTTGATCTCTCTTGGCCATCATGGCCTGAACCTGTGCCTGCAACTATAAAATCAAGGCATCCTATGCATCTACCTGCCTTGCTGGCTATACTCGTGGCTACACCTGGGGCTAGTCCTCACCCTCGGCTCATGGTGGCGAGACTAGCAGATCTTGCTGCTGGTCCTACATGTGGACATCCCTATGACCTAGCGGAAATGGGGGCACACCTGGTGGACCTCGTCGAACCTCAATCCTCAGTCCTTGTCCTCTACCTCTGCCTCTGACCCTGTGCACCTTTGGATCGTCACCTAGAATGGTTAACCAAGGTAGAGGTCTGAACCAGTCTCTATAGGCCTGTGTGGTCCTTGGATCTACCAAACCCTAATCATAAGCCCACGGTCAGGCCACCAACTGTCAAAAGTTGTCAACTACCTCAAAGGTAGGAATATTGGGCCCCATGACACCTGTGTCATGCTGCATGCAAAGACAACTACATAACCGTCATTTGGCCGATCCTGTGGCACTCCAAACTGACACTGTACGTGCCTAGGCAGGTATCGCTCGATCATCGTGTGCTCTTGACCCTACATGTATTGACCCTGGCGGTAGTAGAAGAGTTGAGCAGCATTTTTGGCCCATCTGGGCCGACCAAGGTATGGATACCAAGTAAAGACAAGCATCTTGTCTAGGACCCACCTCCAGTAGGGGATCCCATGCTCGCCAGTGTGTGTGAAGGACACACTGCCTCTGTATAGTTCCATGAGGGCATCCTCTGCCCCCATCAGAACCAGAATGACTCATGGATGTAGCACATAGATGTGCTCCCATGCCAAGACATGAAGAAATGTCACTCTGACCCCCAACACTCTGCCATCCACATAAACGTACTTGTGGAGATCCCTGTAAAGTGAAGCCAAAAGTATAGGCCCCCACGCAAATTGAACTGGCCTGTCTCAGACCATCCTCTCCCAGTAGTATCCCCAACCTAGACTAAAATATCACCCTCGCTAGTTTGGGGCAACCAAACCTGAAATGATAGCTACAATCGCCCAGCGGAAGGGAGGTGCTATAACTCTGTATCTCTCCAGCTCGATCTAACCCTCACAATAGATAATGTCTCATGTAGTGAGGACTTTGACGCAGCACTTGTGTCCCTCCTCCATGTCATAGATCACCTGACAGCCATGAATGGGAAATCATAGAATGCACCAGACATCCTCCAAGGTGACAGTCACCTTGCCAGTGGGAAGATGAAACAACGAAGTCTCATTGTGCCACCTCTTGGCTAGTGCTAATAGCATCCCTAGGTGTGTGCAGACAGGTGATGTGTATGCAATATGTCATAAGCCAACAACTCCTAGTTGGTCCTGGTCTCTATCACTCAAGTCCCATAGGATACTCGTCAAATCCCACAACTAGTGCTCCCGAGAGTAGAGCTCCCTCGGTCTGTCCTGCATCAAAGAAAGTGACTGTGTTAAATTTTTTTGGAAAAATTATGGCCTAACGCTCCAAACTCATTTCCAACAGTGCAGTTTGTGATAGCATCACGGTTTAGTTTTCCTCAAACTCTGACGTTGGACCCTAAATTGAGCCAAATAGAGCTGTTGTAGCGCACTTTATCTCCACCATCGCAATTTTCATGAAAAGGGTGCCACTATGACACACTTTTCCCAAACTGGCCCGCCGAGCCCAATCCCAGCGGTGGAGTTTCTAACTCCAAACAGCACCGCTATGGTGCAAAAAGGTAATTAGTGGTGTAGTTCGAATGCTGAGTGGCACTATAATAGCACTGCTAGAGGTGAGCTTATCTTCTAAAGGGGAATAAATGCATCAAAAGGAAAAAAATAAGCTTGGGCAGGGGTCACATACCTGTGAGGGCGTGGCCACTGGTATGTCTGAACTTGGTCTAAAATGTGTAGAGGAAGCTGTCATTGTGCCATATTTTCAGAGGGTTAGAGCTTGAATCTCAAAGTTTTCTAGTGGAGGTGTGTGAAAATGACTTAAAAGTGACCCCTCGGGCCCCTTTTAAGCCTAAAAATTAGGGTTTTTTAACCCTAAATAGTTGTCCTAGTAGGGTTTTAGACTCTCGAACCTATTTTTGTCTATTTGAGGCTTGTTTTTCATCGTTTTATTGCATTTAGACATGTTTTTAGCCTCCTAGACCCCTTTTGGACTTATTTGGTTCTGTCACCCTTTTTTGCGAGATCACCAAAAAAAATAAAATTTTCGTCTAATCTCTCGAGGGGCATTATAATGACATGTTTTCTCCCACCATGCAGCAATAGGGCAAGTTTTAAAATATAAAAAAAAATTGGCTTTGATCAAGATCATTTATTATTTGAACCAAGGCAACAAGTGCATTGATTCAAAGAAGGGAAAAATGTAGACACGTAAAATATATTGATTGGCATCGTGCATCTGATCCTGACTTACTAACATTGTTTCTTCCTAAATCATCCATTAGTCTAACTATTTAATCAAATTCCCCTATCTGATTAAATTCATCAATATTCATCTCTTAATTAAATAAATCATTTTATCTAATCAAGTCAACCTCTTTTGTTAATTAAATCAATCCATCTGATCTAATTGTCCCTATTTAATTAAATAATCAATTTATTTTATTAAATCTCTAAAGTCTATCCATTAAATTAATTAAATTAAAACCTTATTTGATTTAATCTAATACCATCTCTTTTAATTAAATAAATCAAAATCCTTATTTAATTAGCCTCTAATCATATTCTTCTCTCATCTAATTTAAATAAATCCATAAATCTAAGTCAAATAAGTCACATTATCAAATCTCTTGTTAAATTAATTAATCCTTGATTAATTTAACCTTATCTCATGTCACATCCTCTAGATAATGCAAGTTGCACATGGAAATATATTTAATTCATTTATTAAATCTCTATTTTCCTCACAAGGCATCTTTTGGAATATTCTCTAAATTTGAATTCAAAAATTCCAAGTCAACATGTACATCCAACAAGGCATTTAAGTTCTCTTACATGTCCTTTGCCTTGATCCAAGTGGCATTTTTTGCATTTTCCCTTCCCTCTTGCATGTCATTTCAACAAATTTAAATTTCAAATATTGGCATTTATTGGCACAAACTCTAAATCTTGCACATTTATCATCCATTCATAGCTTGACAAGTGGCATCATATCATTAGATGAATGTTAATCCCACATTGCTCAAATTTGGACATTCATCCATCTTGAAATCTTATAAATAAAGAGCTCATATCCTCATTTATCCATCCAAAAACATTGCAAAGTTATTATGCTAAAATATTTAGCCATTTCCATCTATCATTTGAATTCTTAGCTAGGCTCTTTTGTAGATTTGGCTTGGAGTTCTCATCTTTCATCAAAATGGATCAAGATCATCTTCAACACATCAAGATTTCATCATAGGGATTGGGAAAGGGCCAATTTTCACATCAAATTGGCACCAATTCCCCCATGGGATCATATGTTTGCTATTTAAATTAGGATTAAATCTAGTTTTATCTTTTGTATTGTGTTCTCCATTATTTTCATTCCTAGTTTGATATTGTAAATGGATTTCATGGGGAATCCTTGTTTTAGCTTGCATTTCCATGTCTAACTCATTTATTCATTTTGTTTTCCAGGTACTAGGAAAAGTGTTCACACACTTTGAATTTAATAAATAATTATTATTGATTTTCTATTTGGATTACGACTAAAGTCCTGATTGATAGGATGATTGAAAAAAAGCTATAGCTTTCAAACAGTATAACATTTTTTGAATCTGAAACATGCATCACATTCTATGCTTTGCATACTATAGGATTAAAAAAAATGAATTTCATGAAGTTTTGACCAAGTTACAGTGGTTAGACATATGAGTTTTAATATTTTTAATAATTTGTAATAAAAAAATCATAATTAATTATCTACATGGAAAAAAATTATAAAAAAATATGCATCACATTCGAACATGAGTCCTCTACTTATATTTAAAATATTATAATTTTATTGTGGTTAGGGTAGTCAAACAGACACCTACTTCTTATTTTTTCCCTGAAATTTAAGTACTATTGTATTGAAATTTCAAATTTTCACCAAATAGATTTTAAAAATAAAAATAAACCTAGTAGTTTAGAAACTACATTCAATTTTCTATAGATTCTATTCTTACATATTTTTGAAATAATATAGATAACTTATTCAAATTTTAATGTAAAGTTTCCTAACTCTGATTTTTCTAATTTTTTTGCCACTTAAGGGCCTATTTTTTCTATGATGATCCTACACATACCCAAGACAGAGAAGCCAAACATAAAGAGTGCACTTGGAAACTAGTAGAGGTGAGAGTGGATACTAGAAATGTCTCTAGAATTCTAAAGAATTTGATTTTCTGACCAACTGGGACTTGAATGCCAAGCTAGGTGACTTACTCCTACTTAGGGGAAAAATTTCCAAAATAGGTTTTAGGGAACTGGGTACTCAAATCTGCAAAAAATCTAAAAAACATGTATAGTGGTACTCATTCACCACTAATGGAAAATGAGTCCATTTTGGCTTTCTTGAAAATTAAAAAGTGGAATCTATAGCTCTCGATCTACTCTTTCTATTCCTCTAGGTGTTCAAATTTGAAACCCTAATTTTTGAGGTTGTAAATGACTATTTGTGTAGATTTTGACCTTTACAATAGGGAGATGACTTCAACAAGTTTGAAACCTATTCTTCAATCTTCTCCAAGCCATTTGAGCACCTAAATATACAATCAAACAAAGGAAGAGAGAGAAAATGTTGATTGTTAGGGCTTGGGATTTTCCTTGGTCAAACCCTGTTTAGGTAATTAAACTAAAATGATGAAATAAGATAATAAAGCATGAAACATGAAACAATGAAATTAGAAACTTTCCATGATGAAGGATCTTGAATTACTGCAACAATTGATGGAGAATCTTTGTCTTTAATGCCTTAGAGTTCATGAATTGACTTGACAACATGTAAGCTTGATGATACCTAGATAATTGATGGATGAAAGGTCTCCTTTTATAGAGGAGAGTTAGGTGAATGGCTATAATAAGAACCATGATCAAGTCCCAAGATTAAATTAGAAAATAATTTAATCAAGGGTGGAGGTTAATTGAGAGAAGAAAGACATGGATAGATAAAGATTGGAGGTGGAGAGAATTAAATAATGAAATTATTTAATTTAGGTGGCCAACATAGGAGACATAAATAAAATATTGATGTTATTTATTTAAAAAGAAAGGTTAGAAAAAATAATTAGATAATTAAATAATTAAAAATAATTATTTAATTATAGAGGAAAGTTGGAGTGTTAAACATTAAATAATTAAAAATAATTATTTAATGGAGAGGTAAGGGATAACTAAATAATTGAAATAACTATTTAATTGGGGTGATAAAGAAAGGATAAATAATTAAATAAATACAACATTTATTTAATTATAGGAGAAGATGGAAAAGCTAAATTTTGAATTAAAATAATATTTAATTCAAAAGTAGGGAAAAATGACCATTTAAGGCATAATGAAGAATAAATTTGAATAAGGCGGGCCCAAACAAGTGTGAAAATGTAAAAAGATACATTTTTCTATGCTACAGTTAGCATTGTGAATAATGATCTTGATTTGAATATAAGAATGTGTGTGTTCAATATCCTAAGCATGAGCATAGTGCTAAGAGTGATGAAAATTGTGGTACTAACCAGCAGGATCATGTCCTAGTTGTCCTTGACTACCTATATGAAATAGAGATGGAATTTGCTAGTTTTGTAGTAGAAATTGACATGATTGTTTTCAATAAGGAATGTATTAAGGAAGAAAATGGTGAAGAATCTTGTTCAAATTGTAATAAGAGATTGTAATAAACCTTTCACATTAGAGTCATCACAACTATCAATGAATTGTTTCCAAGAATTCCTTGTTGATAATTCTATTAATTCTGTGTTATTTGAGACATCCTTTGAAACATTTTGTAGTGAACTGGATGATGATTTGAGGATTAAATCATATTGTGTTACTAAACCTAAACTGGAAGTATTCTTTGATGCATGGGATGTGATTGAAAATAGGGTTTGTAGTGATGACCCTGAGCTAAAGATGGGTTAGGCTATTATGAACTCAAATAAATTATGTTTCTATGGTATTGGAGCATAGGAATATGTCTAGTATGAAGTGCTTAGGTGAATGTAAAAATCAGCTTGAAGATATGTCTATAGATGAACACTTCTTATTCATCATGCAAGATAAGTGTTTTCATGGCATGCAACAGAAGCCAGGGGTGATTTTAAGGTTTTATATGAGCCTCCTATGCATTTTGACTCATTACAGGGGGAATTTCAATGTGACTCTTGGAATTCAGGGTATATGCTCTTGGTTAAATATCTAAAGTCCAGTGTTTATGAGGGTTTTATGTTCGATGTGCAAATTGAAGTTGGTGTCAACTCTTATGACCTTAATGATCAAGTGGATTATGAATGTTTCACATTCTCAAGTAAATTTGATAATCCTTTAGTGGAGCATCCTAATGAATAGGTTGGGGTCATATATTGCAAATAGTGTTGGTTTCTAGTATTGTCTGACTACAATTTTCAGTCAAGCAAAATTCATGATGATAATTGAAAATTTGGACACATGATCAGTATGGTTGATGGTAGTAACCATAGAAATATTAGTTTTTGGATAGTTCATGGAAATTTTCTCAGTCTTGACCTAATATAGATAGTAAAAAGTAAGGTTTTTAATAGGGGAAAATACCCATCCTAAGTTTTTGGGGCCTGGGGCCACCCACCAAGTCAAATTAAAGCTTGATGAAGTTGCATTTGTAGGTTAAAATATTGCACACTAGAAGAGGCTTCTAAGAAAATGGGAGGTGGATATTTTTGTACAATCTTGTAAATTGTGTATATATGGTGTGTTTTAGTTTGGTTCTCTTTCCTTATTTGGGAAGGTCCTTGTTTTGGCTCTTTGTGATTAGTCTACTCCAACCTGAGATTCTAAGATCTCACTCTATTCTAGAGGAATAGACATCCCCAACATGAGCCACTGATGGAACTCCTAAGAGTGCTTTATTCCATCTCAAATCCTATGAAATTTGGTTATTTGTATCATGGAGGGCTTGTATTTTCTCTTGTAAATCATGTTTTTGGGTTTTTGTTGCAAGAAACCCTTCCTAAATAATCCCTAAGCCTACATCCTTTCCAACATTATAATTTCTATGTCCACTTCTTATTGTCGGCTCCTATTCATTTTAAGTTGTGACTTATGTTGTCAAGTTCATTCTTTTACTAGCCCCTTGATCCTAGTGGTCCTGATCAATGCCCATGGTTGTATAAAAATTATTGTCTTATTTTAATCGAAGTCAATGTCTTTCAAAATATTTTGTGTAATTCTAAGTTTAGTTTTTAATATTCTCCTAAGGTTTTAACCTTAGTTGCAATGTCCTCGATCGTCATCTACCTAATGATGGCCCCTTCTTAAAACTAACATTTTTAGCATGTGTAGATATTAGGTTCTATGTTGACTATTTGGCCATCATGAGAAAATATCCAACATTCCCCACTTCCTTGTCTCACATTACTCATTAAAATACTCACATGGGTTGGTAGGAGCAAGCCACATGTCTTCTACATTGGTGGGCATACCTTTGAATGATCTACGAGTGGTATTAAAATGAAATTGATGGTGCTCGATGGATGATGTGGCTTCATCTTGGGTACTCCCTGCCACCTCATCTGATTTTATTTTATATTAAGGAAATTTCATGGGCTAGTGAGTGGATTGGCACTTGTTGCTTCATGGATGGACCTACCTGGCTTTTGAGATGGTGAACGATTTATGGAGTAAGGATCGATAGTTGATGGCAGGTGACATGGGTCAATCCTGACTACTCCTCACCATCCTATGAGGGGCCCACTCATACCTTTTTCTTATTAGTGGGGGAGTAGGAAATAACCACGTGGGATTATCTAAAAGGATGGATAGACATTAGTAAGGGTAGGGTATGTGCAAGATCATGATGGGCCAAAAACTGGCGATATGATGGGTATTTGTAGGGTATGTGGCTGATTTTTTTTTACCCAAAATTGATGAAATGAAAAACGTTTTTAAAAGAGATTCTTAGTTTTCCACTAATATAAATTATTCTTTACTTTGAATTTAATAAATATTTATTATTCATTTTCTATTTGAATTATGACTAAAGTCCTAATTGATAAGTTGATTGAAAAACATCTATAGCTTTCAAATGTTATCATAGTTTTTCAATCCAAAACATGAATCACATTCTATGCTTCAAATACTATAGGAATAAAAAAACAAAAAAATGAATTTCATGAAGTTTTGAAAAAGTTAAGGTGGTCAGACATACAAGTTTTTATATTTTTAAAAATTTATAATAAAAAATTCATAATTAATTATTTACTTGGAAAAAAATTATAAAAAATAATGCATCACATCCAAACATGATTCCTCTACTTATGTCTAAAATATTATAAAAAAATATTATCATTTTATTGTGGTTAGGGCGGTCAGACAGACACCTACTTCTTATTTTTTCCCTGAAATTTAAGTACTACTGCATTGAAATTTCAAATTTTCACTAAATAGATTTAAAAAAAATAAAAATAAACTTAGTATTTTAAAAATTGCATTCAATTTTCTATATATTCTATTCTTACATATTTTTTAAATAATATAGATAACTTATCCAAATTTTTACATCAAGTTTCCTAACTCTGATTTTTCTTATTTTTTTTCCTCTTAAAGGCTTGTTTTCTTCATGATGATCCTGCACATACTCGGTAGAATATTAATAAATTTGTCTGAGATAACATATGGGCTAAAATGGTGCCATTTTTAAAATTAATCTATTTTGGCATATGTTCAAGATTTTGGGATTGCTTTTGATTACAACCATAAATTATGTTAGATAATGGTACATGTGAGAAGGTGACATTGAAATAAGGCAGGGTACTAGAACAAGCTAAATTCTTGGCTCTTTGAATTTTCTAATCTTTTGAAATTTTTATAAATGGTCATCTTTGCTAGGGTTTCAAAACACTACATTAGGGTTTTAAAAAAATTGTAAACCATTGTCAAAATCCACTTGCACTTTTTCATGTTTACTCGTTCATCAAGGGCTTAAGTAACCCAATCACTTAAGTGTTTTTCATAGGTTTTGCTTCATTTTCCAATAAGCCCCATTTTACCACTTATCGACTTTGTATCTTAGCATACTTTAAAAAACGTGTTTAAAATCAAGACTTAAGCACTTTCATTATTTGTGGACCCCACTCGAGATACTTGTCACCTTCTCTTTCCATTGCTAAATCCCTTTTGCACCTTAATTTCTAATTCCTAGCACATAAGTAAAATGTGCTAATTGGAATTAATGAAAAGATAGACACATGTCACCTTGTAGTTCTCATAAGAAACACTTTCACATTGTATTCTCTTTTCTATATCACATAGCCAAAATGTGGTGGTTTGAATTTCATGGACTATTGGACATGCAACATTTGCTAGTTAGAGCACATGAAGTTCTTGAACTATATTTTTTAATTTTCAATGTAAAAGTAAAATATGCTATCCTTATATCTCATAGAAGATGGACACTTGGGAAATCTTCATTGATATTCTTCTTTATCATTGATTTATCTTTCTATTTTCCTTGGTTACTTAAGTTTGTGTCCATAGAATTTATCAAATTTCTTAAATACTGGGCCTTTTATCATCTATTGGCTAAGTATCCTAGTGCACTTTAAATAATCATTTAAAGAATGTGCTTTATTTTGTAACTTCAACTTCTAAAAAAGGGTGATACCCATTTGGGACACCTATTTCCTTACCATTTTAGTTTGCACCTCATTCACACCATTTTTTTTCTTTAGTGCATATGCAAAATACAATAGGCTACGTTGGTGAATAATTAGATGCATGTCAAATCCTTGTTCCAATGCTCAAGTCCTTCACATCGTACTTTCATGTATTCAATGCAAAATTAAAATGAACTAAATAGTATTGCTCAAGATGATGACACATGTAAGCTTCTAGCCTCAGTGATAAACTTCTTCACACCACATGTTATAATGCTTAGTGCATAATCTAGGTGCAATGGCTTGGTCTTCATTGACTTTGGGGGCAACTAATATCCATTCATTTCAGCACATAATCTCTTCACACCATGCCTTCACATTCTCAATGCATAAGTAGAATGTGCTAATCCCCTAGCTTTTTCATAGACTGAAATATGTAATTTTTTTAATACAACACATTCTTGCAGATTGAATAGTCTTTATTCAATGAGTTGATACTTGAATAATTTAAAAGTCAAGGGACACACATCTATTTCTTAATGTAGTGCAAGGCATTCTCACACCACATTTTCACCAAAGCTAATTTATCAAGCAAGATCCAATTTAATTGAAGTGATGTGTATGTCTTCGGTCCTTTAAGGATGTCATTGAAGGGTTGTGAGTTGCAACAATTTATTCATTCATCATTTTCTTCCTTTCCATTAAGGTTTCCACCATTAAGATTTCCATTGTGAAAATGGTAACACTATTCACAGGGTTTAACTGAGGAAAAACCCTATATGGACAACATTTTCCCTCTTTGCATTTACATAGGTTAAAGTTTTAAGAAGGATTAAAGATATATTGAAGAGAAATTTTGTATTGTTGTATTTATTGTCATCATTCTTGTCAACCTATGAAAACTAAGTTACTAAATTCATTTTCACCATTCTAAAAAAATTGTAGGTGGATAATAGGAGCTCAAATCCAACACTAGAGGACCCCAAAAGATAATTAGGACCCCTATACAAAGACCCATTCACCATATGGTGAATGATTCCTTGTAGGAATATGAAAACCAATTTTTTAGAGTAGGTTTTCTATCCTCTACAGTTTCCAAATCCACTTGCAAACTATTCTTTTCATTTTATAGTTATTGAGATCTTGCATTTTTAATATTAGGGAATAGAGGATAATCAAGTTAATTATTCTAAAATATTTTCAATGAATTACAATCTCCCACTAGATCTAGATTCGGGTTTGGTTTTCTTACCAATAGCGTTGAAAGTCAATATTTTCACCTTGCAATCTACATATTAATGAAAATTTAGGAGACCACCACTTGAATCCTATGTTCATTTCATTTAGTACTATTGCAAGTATAAATGAGTATGGTGGTGTTGTCATTAATGTTAGAGTCATTGATGTCAAAATAGTATAGGTTGTTGTAGAAAAAGTGAAACAAGTGATTGCAATTTGTGCATGTATAGTTGAGATACTATAGAGATGTTGTGAGTACATGGAGCTATCTTTATGGTGTTGCAGGTGTGTTGATATGATGAGTTTCCAAGTTTTTTTGAGAAATAGTGAAGACGAAATTTTGTGTGTTCAGAATGTGCTCTATTTTTTGCTCCACATTTCTTCTATGTTGATCCTATGCTTGTATGGATTTGAAGAGTTGTTTATGGGCATCCTTGGGTGATATGTCCTGGATTAGAGCTTTTGGTTTGATGAAGAGTGAAAGTTGTGTTCATCATTGTGTGAACTAGTTTGGAAGTGTTGTTTGTCGGTGGATTGGGAGAAATGTATCTTCTTTGCAATCCTCCATTGGTTTGTTTCAAGTCTTGCAGGTTTGGTAGATGGTTTGTAATGATATTATTTGTTCTATATCAAAAGTGTTCGTGGTTTGGTGCTATAGAAGACTAGGTTCATAATTACTATGTGTGTTTATACAATGTGAATGGACTGATGGAAAGTATTCTATGTATGAAGGATGTTTCATTTTCTGCAGATGAATTTGAAGGAATCTAAGATGTGTTCCAATGTATGGTGAACCATTTTATGTGGTTCACATGTTATCTTCTTGTTGCAGAAATATGTACTTCAACTTTCATTTTTGTTTTCATTAGGTTTGGCCAACCTTGTGCCTACACATCATGTGAAGTAAAAGTACCAATTAAAGAAGTGTGTGATTGATTCGAGATGTTGTTTTGGGTCTTGGTTAAATGTTGGTTTGGTCCACTCTCATTCTCTTCCACCACAAGAATTTTGAGTTGCTGACCTAATTTGAATTTCTAAAATGAAGCGTGTGTGGTTGACCTTGGAGAAAGTTTCTAAGGCTGAAGATGGTATAAATATAATTCAAGATGTTACATATTGATGAATGAAAAGATGTGACAAGTGTGAGAAGCAAGAGTGTGTGAAAGTGAATTAAGAAAATAGTACTTTAATGTGTTAGACTCTTGAAAGTAGTGAGTTGATGGCATCTACAATCTTCTGATCAAGGTTGCAAATGTGTGTAATTTGTTGTGGTGGATTTTCTATTATATTTTTGTATCTGTAGATAGTGATCCTCCTTGTTGGATAGTGATTCATGCTTGTAGGAAATGAGCCTTGTATTCAAACAATGAGTCATATATTTGGTAGTGATCCCTTTGGCATTGAGCCTCTTTGTAATCAGTTTTTCAATTGCTTTATATTGTAAGTTAATCCTCAGCATGATTTTTCCCTTATTAGGTTTTCCAAGTAAATCTAGTGTTTCTTGTCTTGATATTTCTTTCTATTATTTTCACTTCATGCTCATACTTAATAATAAAATAAAGCATATGTGGAGTTAATGATTGTTTGAGATTTGTGGATGTAATTGGTGACAACTGATTCACCTCCCCATCTTAGTTGTCTTGTACCTTTCAACAATTTTTATATGAGATTTGGTTCCTTGGAGAAGAGCTTAACTGCTTGAGGTAGATCCAATGCTGCACAAATTGTCAATCCCTATGTTTGATGGATCTAACTATAGTGACAAGAAAGTGCAGATGAGAGGTTACTTGATCTCTTTTGGTTACAATACTTGGAAATTTGTTGATACAAAATATGTTGCATTAACAAGTGGTCTCTCTTCTACATATGATATTTTTTCCTATGAGGAAAATGAAAAAGCAAGGTATGCAATCTATAGTGCTTTATCCAATGCTTTATCCAAGATTGAGTGGACAAAATTTATTTATTTGGCCACTTCTTATGAAATTTGGAAAAATTTGGAAGATATCTATTAAGGAAATGACAAAGTCAAATTATCAAAGAATCTAACAACTAAGCATGGATAAGAGAACTTGAAAATGGAAGAAGGAGAAGATATTGCAAGCTATTTTTAGAGGTTGATATTGCAGTAAATGAAGTCAAAAATCAAGGTGATACTTTGACAGATGAAGATGTAATAGAGAATATTTTGATGACCCTACCAAAGAGTTACAGTGATAAAGTCTTAGCCACTGGGGAAGTGTATGATCCTAATAAGTTCACAAAAGAACAACTATTTGGCATGTTGATTGCATTTGAAATAAGAAAATTTGGAAAGGAAAAGGAGAAAATATAAACAACCTTCAAAGCCACTAAGACAAAAGATGATCCAGACAATGAAGATTCAAAGGAGTTGGAAGCAAACTTTACAAGAAAATTAAAGAAAGGTACTGACAAGTACAAAGGTATGTTACCTTTTAAATGTTTCAATTGTGGAAGTATTGGTCACTATGCTTCAAGATGTCCACATAGAGGTATAAAAAGGAAGAGTAGAGACAATAAAGACAAAAAGGATAAGAAGTTTAAGATATTGTACTATGTTAGAGAAGATGCTAGAATTTTTGATGATGAGTTTGATTTTGAGGGTGATAATGATGAATGCTTATTTCTAGCCTTGGAGAATAAATTAGTGTCTACTAACTATAGAAGAAGGGCAAGGGAAAGTGGTCCAGAGAACAAGAAGGAAGAGATGGAAAGTACTCTAGTTACTGCCTTTCATACTAGACAAGATGAAGAAAATTGGGTGATTGATAGTGGTTGCTCAAATCACATGACTAGAGAAAAAATTAAGCTTACTATTTACTTGAAAAGTATGATGGTGTATTAGTCATGTTTGAAGATGATTCTAGTGCAAAGATTGTTGGGAAAGGAACAATTAGTTTTGATGGAAAACACAGTATTTATGATGTCCAATATGTTAAGGGATTAAGGTATAATCTTTTGAGTGTTGGAAAAATGTGTAGCAAAGTATTTAATATTGTGTTTTAGAATAATACTTGCAAGACTAGAAAAGGGTCTGGAAATGTGGTTTCTACAGGAAGAAAAATATAATTGAACCTTTATTAGCTTAAGGGTGTTGATGGCCAGTTCGTTGTATCTCAAGTTAATGAAAGTTGGCTATGGAATTGAAGGATGGGACATATAAACTTTAGCAAATTGATCAAGATTAGTTCAAGAGAAGTTGTACGATATTTTCCTAAAATTACAAAGCCTACCAATACTATTTGTAGAAGTTGTCAGTTGGGGAAAATAAACAATATGCAACTTTAAAGGAAAAGAGAAATCAATTACCATAATTCTAGAATTGGTTCATATAGACCTATATGTTCCCACATGAAAAGGAAGCCTTAATGGTGATAGGTATTTCATGCTCCTTATTGATGATTATTCTAGAATGACATGGGTTACATTTCTTAGGGATAAATCTCTTGAGCTCTGGATAGATTTACAGTGTTCAAAGCTATGGTAGAGAATGAGGTGAACCTAACAATTAAATTTTTAAGGTTTGATAGAGGTGAAGAATTCACTTCTAGTGGGTTTAATACATTTTGTGAAGAGCATGGCATAAAGAGACATTTTTCTACTCCTAGAACTCTTCAGCATAATAGAGTTGTTGAGAGGAAGAACTAGACTATTCAAGAGGCTACAAGGACTATGATGAAATAAGAAAATGTACCTAATGTATACTAAAGAAAAGAACTAAAAACTATTGTTTACATTACTAACAAAGTTCATATTAGAGGTAACAACACAAAGACTCCTTATGAGTTGTGACCTAGCAAGATTCATAATGTTAAGTAATTTAAGGTGTTTATAAGCAGATGCTATATTAAAAGAGATGATGAGAAACTTGGAAAATTTGATGCTAGATGTGATGAAGGTATTTTCCTTGGATATTTAACAAGTAGCAAAGCCTATAGATGCTTCAAAAAAATATTGAGGAATATTGTTGAGAGTGCAAATGTAAAAGTTGATGAAGATATGACCAAACTAGTTGAAATAAGTGAAGTTGAACTAGATGAACCTATCTGTGGACAAATAAAAGAAGATAATAAGGAAGAAGAAGAACATATTGAAGAAGAAGAAGCTCTGAAACCTACTCCTAAGACCCCAAAATATGTACAAAAAAATCATCGTGGAGAATAGATAATTGGAGACAAAAGTAAAGGTCTAAAGACAAGAAGCAATGTGGTAGTAGCTAAGGTAAACATGTGTTTAATTTGCAAGATAGAACCTAAATAAGTGTGTGAAGCATGAAAAGATGATAATTGGGTTAGAGAAATGAAAGAAGAATTGCAATAGATAAAAATGAACCACGCATGGGAATTGGTTCCTAGACCTATAAACAAGAACATAATTGGTACACAATGGGTGTTCAGGAATAAGTTGAATGAGAATGGTGAAATAGTAAGAAACAAAGAAATACTTGTATGAAAAGGTTATTCGTAGGTTGAAGGAATAGACTTTGAGGAGACATTTTCCCCGATAGAAAGAATGGAGGCTATTTGGATGTTCTTGGCATTTTCTGCTCACAAATATTTCAAGGTATATCAAATGGATGTTAAGTCTACATTCCTAAATGAAGAATTAAAAGAAGAGGTGTACATGGAACAACCAAATGGATTTTAGTTATCAGATAAACTAAACATGGTCTGTAAATTGAAAAAGTCTCTATATGGACTTAAATAGGATCCTAGAGCATGATTTGCAAGGTAGGACAAATATTTGACACAATAAGGGTTCAACAAAGGCTCCGCAGATAGTAGTCTCTATTTCAAAGTTGAAGGAAAAAAAATGTTGATAGTGGTTATATGTATGTTGATGATATTATATTTGGAGGAAATGAGGGTATGTGCAAGAGATTTGTAGGGGAGATGCAAAAATAGTTTGAAATGTCTATGATTTATGAGTTGAATTTCTTCCTTGGACTTCAATTGAATCAAACTGATAAGGGAATATTCATTTCACAATCAAAGTATGTCAAAGAGTTGTTGAAGAAGTTTGGAATGAATGACTCCAAACTAGTCTATACCCCTATGGTGACTAGATGAAAAATGAGTAAAGAATATGAATCTCCTAAATTTGTTCAAAGCATGTATAGATCTATGGTTGGTGGACTGCAATATTTGACTACTACTAGACCAAATATGATGCATATAGTTTGTTTGGTTTCCATATTTCAAACAGGACCTAAAGAAGCACATGTTACAACTACGAAGAGGATATTCAAATATCTAAAAGGCACTCTAGATTATGGCTTATGGTATCCTAAGGATACTAATTTCACTTTAATTGCTTACACTGATGTAGATTGGGCTGGTTGTGTGGATGATTGAAATAGTACAAGTGGTGGTGCTTTATTTCTTGGAGGAATATTAGTTTCATGGCTAAGAAAAAAATAGGATTCAATATCTTTATCCACTACAAAGGCTGAGTATATTGCAACATCTTGTTGCACACAGGTATTATGGATGAAGAAAATATTTAAGGATATAGGAGTGATGTGTGATGAGTCTATCCATATCATCTACGATAATACAAGGGCAATAAATATTTAAAATAATTTGGTAATGCATTAAAGGACAAAGCACATATCTATTATATATCATTTCTTGAGAGAAAAGGTATTAGAGAATGAATTCAGGCTAGAGTATGTGCCTACAAAGGATCAAATTTTTGATATATTTACTAAGGCTCTTCTAAAGGATATTTTTGTGTATCTCAAGGAGAAGTTGGGAGTTACTTCCCCTCCTTTGAACTAGGTGCACATGGAGGAGCATCAATCCAGTGTATCTACAGATTCTTCATTTGTCTAGACTAATGACAGAGGTCTACTTCTTAGGGGGGTAGGAAGTATCATTGTTGTAGTATGAGATGTGGGTGCACTCCTAAGGGGGAGTGACTAGAATTATGTTGTTTTCCATTGATGTCAAAGGGGGAGAGAGATCCATGTGAAAAAGAAGATATTGAAAGGAGGAGAGAAAGGGAGAGAGAATATTGAGGGTGCAGGAATGTTGTGTGGGTTGTCTAATCTAGAAAATAAAGGAGAGTGTGTATTGTGTATTTAATATTTTTTCACATCATGTGTTTCCATCAATGACAAAGGGGGAGATTGTTGCAAGTATGAATGAGTATGATGGGGTTGTCATTAATGTTTTCATTGATGTCAACACAGTATAGGTTGTTGTAGAAAATGGAAACAAGTGATCATAGGTTGTGCATGTATAGTTGAGATACTATAGAGATGTTGTGATTACATAGAGCTATCTTTATGGTGTTGCAGGTGTGTGAATATGATGAGTTTGCAAGTGCTTTTGAGAAATAATGAAGAAAAAATTATGTGTGTGTTTAGAATGTGCTCT
Source organism: Sequoia sempervirens (assembly GCA_007258455.2). Taxonomy (NCBI): domain Eukaryota; kingdom Viridiplantae; phylum Streptophyta; class Pinopsida; order Cupressales; family Cupressaceae; genus Sequoia; species Sequoia sempervirens. The sequence continues at coordinate 28,042 of VDFB02359007.1, forward strand.
AGTTTGTGCTCCAAATTTCTTCTATGTTGATTCTATGCTTGTAGATATTTGAAGAGTTGTTTATGGGAATCCTTTACTGATATATCTTAGATTAAAGCTTATGGTTTGATGAAGAGTGAAAGTTGCATTCAGCAGTGTGTGGACTGGTTTGGCAATGTTGTTTGTCTATGGAATGGGAGAGATCTATCTGCTCTATAGTCTTCCACTGGTTTGTTTTAGGTCTTGTGGATTTGTTATATGTTTTTAATGATATTATCTATGCTCTATCAAAGGTTTTCATGGTTTGGTGCTTGGGAATAATAGGTTCAAAATTACTATGTGCGTCTATATAGTCTAAATGGATTGATGGAAAGTATTATGTGTATGAAGGATGTTGCATTTGTTGTGGATGAATATGAAGGCATCTGAGATGTGTTCCAGTGTATGGTGAAACATGGTATGTGGTTTGCATGTCATCTTCTTGTTGCAAAAACATGTACTTCAAATTTCATTTGTGTTTTCATTAGGTATGTATGAACTGGTGTCTACACGTCATGCAAAGGACAAGTATCAATTAAGGAAGTGTGTGATTGATCTGAGGTGTTTTTTGGGTCTTGGTTAAGTCTTGGTTTGGTTTACTACCATTTTCATCCACTACAAGAATGGTTATTTTCTGACCTAATTTGAATTTGTAAAATGAATCATGTGTGGCCAACCTTGGAGAAAATTTCTAAGGTTGAAGATGGTATAAGGATATGTGCATGATCATGATGGGCCAAAAAGTGGCAATATGATGGATATTTGTAGGATATGTGGCTGATAACTTTTTTTTAACCCAAATTTGATGAAATGAAAAGGGTTTTTAAAGAAGATTCTTAGCTTTCCACCAATATAAATTATGCTTTACTTTTAATTTCATAAATAATTATTATTCATTTTCTATTTTAATTATGACTACAGTCCTGATTGATAGGCTGATTGAAAAAAATATATAGCTTTCAAACAGTATCACATTTTTTGAATTCGAAACATGTGTCAAATTCTATGCTTCACACGCTATAGGATTAAGAAAATAAAAATTGAATTTCATGAAGTTTTGACCAAGTTAAGGTGGTTAGACATATGAGTTTTTATATTTTTTAAAATTTGTAATAAAAAATTTATAATTAATTATTTACTTGGAAAAAAATTACAAAAAAATATGCATCACATCTAGACATGATTCCTCTACTTATGTCTATAATATTATAAAAAAATATTATCATTTTATTGTGGTTAAGGTGGTCAGACATATACCTACTTCTTATTTTTCCCTGAAATTAAGTACTATTGCATTGAAATTTCAAATTTTCACCAAATAGATTTAACAAATAAAAAATAAACCTAGTAGTTTAGAAACTACATTCAATTTTCTACAAATTCAATTCTTACATATGTTTGAAATAATATAGATAACTTATTCAAATTTTTATGTCAAGTTGCCTAACTCTAATTTTTCTAATTTTTTTGCCACTTAAGGGCCTATTTTTTCCATGATGATCCTGCACATACCCATAAATACAAGTCGAGATGTTACAAATTGATGTATGAAAATATGTGAAAAGTGTGAGAAGGAAGAGTGTGTAAATGTGAATTAAGGAAAAAATAATTTGATGTGTTAGACTCCTAAAAGTAGTGAGAAGATGGTGTCTGCAATCTTCTGATCAAGGCTTCAGATGTGTGTAATTTTCTATGGTGTATTTTCTATTATCTTTTTGTATCTATAGAAAGTGATCCTCCTTGTTGGATAGTGAGTCCTATTTGTAGGTAGTGAGCCTTGTATTCAGACAGTGAGTCCTATCTTTGGTAGTGAGCCCTTTGGTAGTGAGCCTATTCATAATTGGTTTTGCAATTACTTTATATTGTGAGTTAATCCTCACCGTGGTTTTTCCCTTATTAGGTTTTCTATGTAAATCTTGTGTTTCTTTTCTTGATATTGCTTTATGTTATTTGCACTTCATGCTCATACTTAATATCAAAATAAAGTGGATGTGGAGTTAATTATTGTTTGGGATTTGTTTATGTGATTGGTGACAACTGATTCACCCCCCTCTTAGTTGTCTTGTTCCTTTTAACAAGTACCTACGATCCATTTTTCTAATATTTCATTTTTGTGAACTTGGCATGTTAACTCTATAATTTTTTTGAAATTCTTATTTTTTCAACCCCTAGATCTAGGTTTGGCTTTGTACTGCTTTGCATTTCTCTTTTAGAGTTTTATCTGTGCATCATAATGTTTTCATCACATATTACATTATAGATTTCTGTTAGAGTGATATTTAGATCAGATTTACATTTAATTTGCATTCATTAAATGGTTATTCATAGCATGTAAATTGTTGGCCTATTATATTATTTAGTTATTTGATATGATTACACCAACAGTTCAAGCGCATCTGTATCCATTCAGGCTATTATGCATCTACATCCATTTAGGAAACTATGCATACTTAAATGTATTATGCATGAATATTTGTATCATGCATACAAAAAGGTATTATCGATGAAGTCTTCCAAGAAATTACATTTGTCTTCATATGGAATCAGAGTGTCATAATATTCTAAACATATGTACGGTAAGGACTATGAAGATGAGAGTTGGCAATGGAAGTGGTAGCATGCACTCCTACATAATTGACACTAATATATATGTTTGGTATGAGGTTGTGAAGTGTAGTTAATTGTCATGGAAGTTTCACACATGGAAGAGAGGTTATTATGTTTTATTCCTTGTTAGTCTGATATGCCAAGGAAGTAACCTTGTTGGGTGTAAAAATTAGATAGCTCTTGGATCTTGGTGCACAAAAGAAATCAATTTAATAAAGCATAAAAAGATACACTAGGAACCAATCGAAATAATGTTTCTCTAGTCTCACTTATATTGCATAAATTACTCTTGTTGTAGCTTTTCTGTGCTCACTTGTCACTATTAACCCTTTCCCCAAGGTTTACATAAATTTCATTCTTTATATTGTTGCAAGAGTTATCATAGAAAGGAAATATTATTGGCATGTGCACCTATTTTTATCAAAGTAGATGTAGATTTGTGCCTATGAAAGATGATTGAATATGGATGTAAAGCTATGCTTGACATGAAAGGAAGTGTAGCAATGGAAAAGGTATTCTGAGCTACTTTTCCTTTCTTTTTTAGGCCCTCCTTAAATTAAGCATAATATTGCCTTGATTTATTGTCGTAATGTGTTTGACACATTCACATTAGGTGTTGGGACCTTTTAAGCTAAGTAAACTTAATTGTGCCTTATTTAAGGTGTTGTAAAGTTTTGTACCATACTTTCACACTTTCCTAGGGTTTTCATAAATAGTTGGGATTCTTTATGCCTTATTTGGCCATATTTTGCACCCACAAGCCTTAACTAATGCATCTCTTCAAGGATAATCCTAAAATAAACCAACATGCAATCATAATTTAGGTCTTTTTAGGTTGTGTGGCACATATTTAGTGATTTAGGACTCATACACATCCTTGGGTGTATGAGAGCCACCTAATTTTTTAGGGCTTCATCTTGATTTCACATCATTCAAAGAATTTTTTAAAAATTTTCCCATAGTTATGCCCAATGGGAATCATACACCACTTCTGGTGTATGAGTCCCATGTGGCCCAAATTAAATTTATCTTAAATTCTTGGTGGGATTTTATTTTCCTAGATTTTATGTTGGCTTGTAGTGTTGTAATTTCAAAAAATTTTGCATAAAAAAGTATAAATACAAGATTCATTCACTCATTTTCACCTCAAAATCCTAAGACTTTTATGAGAGCATTCGTTGTAGGAAATTGGGGTTCACAACAGTTCACAAGATTTTACAAGAGAATTCAAGAGAATTCAAGAGTCTTCAAGAGTTGATTATCAAGTGTTTCAGAGCATTATTCAAGCATCAAGTATCATGTCAAAGTAATTATGCATCATGTTTATTTTTGAGCTAACAATTGTGATGTAGGGTTTCATGATTCAAGCTAGCATTCAATTCAAGATCCATACCATTCAAGCAAGAGTCAAGATCTACATCCATTGGAGCCATTTCATACATATTTGTAGCACTTTATTGCTAGGGTTTGGTGAGTTGCAACATTAAATTTTGTTCATTCATCATTCTACTTTCCTATTTCATTTCATTTAAAGGTTTGATTGCCAAAATGAGTTTAGACCAAGGAAAAATCCTTTCTACTAACAAAACAACATTGTTCCCTCTCTTTAGTGTATAATTTGTAGATATAGGTTGAAATCATATTGAAGAGAAAGTTTGGTGAATGTTGTAAAGTGTTCAAAGTTGTCGAAGTTGTCATTGGAGATCATTGAAAGATATCTACAAGTTTCAAGTTAGAGATTCATATCGGAAAATTAGATGGAAAGGAAAAAATGAACATTAAAGAGTAGAATCAAAATTTGAATTTTCAAAATATGCTAACTTGGCTGATATGCCACTTTTGGAATATGAGTCCTAGTATAGGAAAATTTATAGATTTTAGGAGTTTTAGTCATATATTTTCCAAATTTCTATTCCCACCTGAAAAACCTAATTTGGGACTAAATCGCCCAAACTAGTGTATGAGTCCTAACAAGCATTAATTTTAGTATTTTTAGCATTTTAGGTCTTCATTTAGTCCTCTTCAAGTTTCTAGGTGTGCACCTTTCATCTATGAGCTTTGTATTCTGATTTACATGCATTTTTAGGTCATTTAGTGAAGGCTTGCGTTACACTAGGTTTAAGCAAAAGGTCATGCATTTCATTAGCCCTTCTAAGTCCTAGCTTGGTGGTGAACCCATCTTTAGTTTATAATAAGACCCTAGGATAACCCTATTGCAAGATCTCTCTCCTTTTCATACTTTAGATTGATATCTCTAGGGATTTCCTTGAATGAGAAGTGTAGAAGATTATTATTCTATCTCCCAAGCATAGAAGCAAACAACAATTTTATTCCTTTAATATTGGTGAACACGCATTTAGCACATAATAATTTTGATTTGGAGTGCATTATCATCCTAGATCTAGCTTGCATTAATATTACAATAGGGTTTGTATTAGTTAATTGGCATCTAGGATTTCTAAATCTTGCAATACTGAAAGTGCATATAGATTTCATTTTTGTCTCTTGCATCATTGAATATCATTTGAAATCTGCATTTGCATTTATTTTCATAGATCATACAAACTAAAAAGTGTGAGCATCTACAAATCTGCACACATTCTAAACTCCATAACTTGGGTTAGTACATGCAAATACAAACTTACTAATGCCCCTATGAAATAATGCATAATGCCTCTCAAACAAGATAACAAAAAAAATTAATTGGAAGCATAAAAGAAGCATAATGCACACCTATTCCATAGTGGATTGGTATCACTTTGTTGTGAAAAGTGACCCTTTCCCAACCCTTCATAATTCAATGATGCAAATGATAATGGAAAAAATCAGCTCTCAATATGAAGAGAGTAACTTTGCATGAAGATTGTGGGTTGTAGATGATCAAATGCAAAGGAGGAGTTCTCTATTTCTAGGAGAGAATGATGGAGATACATGCAAAATGGGTGAATGTGGGACAAAGATTCAACCAATAGGAAGGAGCCACTTGTCACCATGTGAATGGGCCAAGGGTGTGCAAGTTTTCATGAATGTGCCAATAAATGATATTAGGTGGCCTTTTCAAATTTCAAATTTCGCTTGTTGGAGGAAGAATAAGGGGTCTTAAATGCCTAGTAGGGGACATGTAAGAGGATAATTAATGCTATGTTGGGAGGGACAAGTCATTTGAGAGGAAGATTTGAAATGGAGGAATATTCCACTTTTATGCCATGTTGATGGAAAATAGAAGATTTAATAAATCAATTAAATGA